>JAWNNO010001303.1:0-218141 GCA_035044985.1 Lordiphosa fenestrarum | reverse complement strand
TATACCATATAGTTATCCGATTTTAATAAAACTTGGTAGAATTATAAAAAAAACATAGAAAACCTACGATTACAAAGTTTGGAGACGTTTCCATTGAAAGAGAAAACAAGTTTTTTATACTAAAACTAGTTTTCCGACCGATTGTTCCTATGGAGGTATGAGATATAGTCATCCGATCCGGTCGGTTCCGTCATATTAGTATTGTGCAGCAAAGAAAAGACTCTGGCAAAATTTCAGTTCGACAGCTTTAAAACTGAGAGACTAGTTCGCGTAGAAACAGACGGACAGACGGACGGATAAAGCTCAATCGACTCAGCTCGTCACCCTGATCAAGACTATATATAGTTTTGGGGTCGGAAATGAATATTTCTATGCGTTGCAAACTTCGTAAAATTATAATACCCTTTGTGGTATAAAAATATTTAAAATAGTTCAAAATACTCTTAATATATCCCAAAGTAAGTCTAAAATCAAGTATTTCGGGACCAAAAAAAATCATATATAAGAATTTTGTACTTAAATCAAGTATTTTCATACTTACCGCACTATTGCCACCGTTTGCACTTAATTCAAGTACAAGGTGCTTTGTTTCTTGAGTGTACATATACTTGATCAGCATCAACAGATATCACTCTCGGTTCTAATTCTGGTATGTACCGGAACTTTTTTTTCTGTAAAAAGTTCTCTTCGCTCAGGTTATTTCGGTATTCGTACACCGAACACCGGCTCATACCGACACAACTTAAAGAAAGCGCGTTTATTGTTTTGGCATCCATCCGATTTTCTACGCCTACTAGTGTAGCTGAAATAGCTCTTCAGAGTTAATTTAATTTTGAAGAAAAACGTACCTCTTCCTTATTGTGTCAACGTTTTAAGTGATCGAGCTTGATTGATGCCATATCATGTCACCGTTTTACGAATTGTCCTAACAAAAATATACTCCAAATCATAAATCCATCGACTCACAAAAGTCTATTATGTACATTTCGTACCAACCAAGTTAATTTCCGACCAGTTGGTTTTTTAAAGTTAATTTATCTTTTGTTATCGGCAAAGTTCCGAAAGTGCGTTTTTGTGTTGCTGTTGTTGTTGCTGTTGCTGCTGCTCAAATTACCTACCAAATGATTGTTGTGGCCAACAATTATTAAGCGACTTCTCACTTAATTAGCGCATAATAGTCTAGCTCCCCAAGAATACAATGGGAAAATGATGGCCAATTAAAGTGCGTAAGATAAACGACATTGAGAGAGTTTTATTGTGGTATCGTATGTTCCAATTTGGTGTCTGCTGCTGCTGCTGTGCGACCTCATTAGGTGTTAAAATAAAGTGTTGGCCACATTTGACCCAGAGAGAACAGCCCGTTCCTATTTAAATCAAGACAATGGATTTGAAAGATCAAAGCGAAGAATTAAACAAAACTTTATTTCTTTTTTGACGCCAAACGCGCTTATAAATGCTTAGCTCTGTGTGTGTGGGGACTTTGTGAAATTTCTGGGTCAACTATTGATATTATGATCACGTAGTTTTGTTTTGCGAGAAATCGCCAGTGCCCAGAGACCCAGACCCAAGACGACAATGCGTTGGTTGTTAAATAAAAAAGATTTATGACAAAATGGCGCCGCCGCTGCATTCTTTTGGCTCGCCATCGCATCCCGTTCGTGCTCCCATTTGCCACCTGCGCGATTGCTTGCACTATTTTTGATGGGGCTGCCGGTGCGCTATGCTTTCAGGCAATGCGTGGAGCTGTGTTTTTCCCCCGAGTTTATTTTTAAAATGCGTCGCCATGCGTCGCTACGCACGCTCCCAATTCGGCTTTGGTTCTTGCACGGGGGCAAGGGTAAAAAAAAACACTAATATGAGTATTCGCTGTCGGGGTCCCAAACAAATTTGACGGCATACGTACAAGTTTTTCTGAATGAGCCGTCGCCACCACCCAAGCGAACGGTCCGTTGTGCCAGAAATTCTCGCCTGGTGTACCCTTAATAGAAGACTCATTGAAGAGCCTGGGCGTAGGAATTTGTAGATGATGTACTACAGCATGAAACAACGTGTATTTTTTTTTGTTATTATATCTAAAAATACATATGTAGATGCTGTCGACAGGCGGTGTACAGGGTGATAAAAGATGTGGGATGAGCGATAAGTTATGACAATATTTGTACAAATCGCTCAGCGATTGAAAGAGAGAGAAAGTGAAATTTCAGGCTTTTCTCTCGTGACATATAACGTTCTATTGGAAGCTCAATCAAATACATAAAGCTACTTGAAGACAAATATTTATCTTCAAGATATTAAATATATAAATATTTTGTAGGAAAACATCGTACTATTTCTAGTTTATATAAATACACTTAGAAAAAGAATTGAACATAATTTCAGTTATTCTTGGTAATTTAGCTCTAATAATTCTTAAATCTAAAAGAAGCCTAAATAATATTGCAATAAGAACAAACATTCTTGAACTCGAACTTTTCAAAAGTTTAGTTATTCTTGGAAATTCTTAAATTAAGCTATAATAATTCTCCAATCTAAAAAGAGCCTAAATAATAATACAATAAGAACAAACAGTCTTGAACTCGAACCTTCCAAAACTATCTAGAGAATCTGTTCTTCATTCAAGAACAAATTCTCTTGGATTGAGCAAGTCAAGTCATACCCAATACCAACGCTATTGAAAATGGGCATTATCTTACTCGAATATATGTTTAAAATTCCCCCAAACTTCATTGTTGATTAGGTAACTCCTAAGTGTTAGAGCTAGGAACTTCAATCGAGAATTTCTAAAGTTCAATAAGATGGGAAGTACTTGATTTAAGCACAAATTTTTTTAACCAGGAGTTTTTTTAAGCCATTTAATTATTGATTTCAAGAGTTCGTCATGCCTATTCTTATTTATTTGTAAGATGGTGTATACTGATACAATTCACAATCATATCAAATTTGTAGAAACCCTTTAAAAATATTAAATGGAAGCTTACGTTACTGAAGTGGTTTGGATGGATTTCCCACGATATAAAATATTGGCACCGATCGATTCCTCAGCATAAAACATGATACTAGCAAAAAAATAAAGCCGAGTGAAGTATTTAAGTTGGTTGTACCACAGATTTATAGATTTTATATATGCTATATAATCTATAACTCTTTTGTTCTACCTATGTAGAAATATTACCCTGACATTTTTATTTTATTTATGGCATCAAAGTGACATTACAAAATATGGATTTGATTTTAATATATTCATTTTATGCTTCAGTTAGATATTTTTATACTGTTTACCGTAGGTACATGGAGTATTATAAGTTTGTGCAAAAGTATGGGATATATGCATCGTATGTCTGCATGCAGATCAAGTTTATTTTAATTTTTGGCCACGCCCCTTTCCGCCCCCTCAATTTAAACAAAGCAACATATCTCCACCAGTTTTAAAGATAGATGGTTCGTACTTTCAGACATATTTAGTAATGAGGATAACTTATCGATCCGCCAAAGGAATGTTGAAGATGGGATGAACGGTTGTCGAGTAATGATCAAAAGACTGTTCGCTGATGCAGCGCAGTAGCAGCGCTGCTTTCAGCTGTTACTGCAGCATCAAAATTTATGCTGAGCGTATAATTTCGTTGGTTCTTTCTTGTTTAAAATGAGAATATTGAGCCTCACATTCATTATTTTTTTCTTGAAAAAAAATTAATATTCTTTAAGCAATGAAATTCCCAAGGAGGTACCTCTTAATAACCATTTTCTGTAGAGGCCACAACAAACATTTATTGATCTTCGTACAAAATCCAATGAGAATGGATTGATGTCACAAAATACCAGCTTTATATCTTTAACACAATGCATGATATAACCAAAATCATTTTGTTCTTATTTTGGGTAAGCAAAATTTGTTATGAGTTCAATTTTAATATTTGATTGATATTATTAGATTCTAATTGAAAAGCAATTGTAAAGGCTTACTAAAAATGTATTGCCGAATTTCCCAAATTTGTTTTTAAGAATTACTCCTTTTCTTTTGAAATGATGGATGTTTTTGAAAAATCTCACTATTCTTTCTTTAAAGAAGAGGATTCAAAAATGTTCTCGATTTTTAAAAAACAATATTGAACTATCTTGAAATAGTATCTGGAAACCTTTAATTTAGTAGGAAACATATTTATGTTACTTTTGCTCGTTGAAGAATAATAAGTCTGAGCTGAGTGCCTGATACTCATGTGTGCTGAGATGCAAGCGTCCGTGTGTTCGTGCTGATGTCAGATTTTAGATATTTCTTTTTAGTGTAGTGCTAAAACGTTACTGAAAACAGTCATAAATTGCTGCTCTGACAAATGCAAAACTGATGTGCAGAGCTGAGGGATATATATTTTTTGCTGAACACTTTGAAACAAGCGTTAAATTTTTCTAAGTGTAACATTTGAGCCCCGTTTCGGTCCATACTCAGATTAGTTTTGGTAACTTGGTTTCCGTATTCTGCACCTTTTGACTTCCTGAAGCATTTAATCCACACACACACACCCTGTTGTGTTTTACTTTATTTTTATTAAATCAATACACGCATTTCTTATACAATATATTTTTATCTTTGTCTTGAAATCTAATTTTCTCACATGTTTTGTGCGCTCTGTTCTGTGCTCTGCATCTCTATATCTTTTGTGTACATATATATATATTGTATCTGTATTCTTTCTCCTCTAGCTCTGTAAATGCCTTTGCCGCTCTCCTAGAGATTTAGTGATTTCTACGTGGCCAAAAGTCGCCAACGTTTGACTTTTTAGTTGCACGCGAATTTCTCAACGCTATCAAAGCGCTAAAGCTCATAGCAAACTAAACACTCACGGGTTTACAGAAATAAATAGGCGCAAACAAAAAAACTAAATTATATGTTTTTATTTCCCATACTGTTTGTAAAAATCATAATTAGTGAGTACGCGCCGAATAAAAAAAGAAACCAAAATATTTACGTGCCATGTGTGAGAGCCCTGCGTTCTAAAAACAAACAAGGCTGTTGTACAATTATAAAAATAATTGTGTTGTATATGAAATATGCCACAATAAAAAAAATGTTGCTACTGTAGTGCAGCGCGAGTTTTTTGGCAAGAGCATAAACAGTTTCTCGCCCGACGCTTTTTGTTGTGCATTGCAAATTGTGTGTAAAATTAACCCTTAACTGTGACAATATTTTAAAATGTGCTTAATTAGATGAAGACTTTTCTATGTATGTATGCGTGTTGTATATAAGTATGTGTGTGTAGTAAATTCGGTTGACCTTAAGGCTGTTGTGTTTTTTTGGAATGTGCACGTTGAAATGTTATGCAAATACTATTTGTCTGCTTAATCTCTAACATTATTATCCCATTAATACTGGCTTGCTTGTACAAAAAACTCAGCTAACACTTACTTGCCCTTACTTATCTTTGTGATGCTAGAGTCATGGGTTAAATTTGAGTGTTCAAGTGCTCAGCTCTCATTCGAGAACAAAAACGAATCATTGCAGGACAGAAGTCCTTTTCAAAAGATTTAATTTAACTTAAAAATGTGAATAAAATGCTCATCTAAATCATTTATGATTTTATTCATTTGTATCTGCTTTTAAGTTGAAATAAATAGTCTTACTAACATACTTACTTTAATCGCAAATAACCTGCTGTGCTCTTAAATCGAATTCAAAATCTCCAGCTGTTTTTTTTTGCCAGCTGGCACCCCAAAATTTCACCTGTCTGTGCCTCCAATGCTCATGTGCTTAGAGGCGGATATAATTATGGTAGAAATCTCAGTCGATTCAAACTATTTGCATTTGCTCTTCCTTTTTTCTTTTTAATTTATGCAAAGCTTTTAAAAGAAATATGCTTGATTAATTCACATTCACACATTTGGTCAGTTCATTAGCCTCCAATACTGCCTACTTACGCCTGAATTCAGTAAAGAAACCGAAATCTTCATTTATTCAGCCGTCTCAGTATATGGCAATTGGATATTTCTGAACACAGATTTTTATATTGATATCACTTTTGTGGAACTTTTATGGCCAAGGCAACGCCTTTTGAGCAATTTACAAGCCCACGTTTCAAAAATGTTTAAATATGTTAATTAATTAGTTCAGGTAATCGAAAATATGGTCCTAACCGAATATGGCTGAATTGACAGAGGGATTTTGTATGAATAAAATGCGGCACACTTCAATCGAACCTTAAAACAAAGTTTTAGGACTTTGCTGCCTTGCTTAAGGCATACTCTGTACCAACTTAAGAACTCGCGAAGATGAGTAACGGCCATGGCAAGTGAATGACATTAACTTGCTCATTTTGTTGAGTTCTTAAGACGTTGTCTGTCGAACAAAGAGTTTGTGAGGATGGTCATGGCTATATTAGCTCTGCTATTGACGCTCATCCAGAATTATCCAGTTTTATTTTCTTTGAAAATTTATCTTCACACAATCAATATCGTGTCTTGTGAGACTCCAGTTTTCGCACAAGAGAAAAGAGGCCTACAGTTTAACGCCGGATATGAAGAGCAAAGTAAGAGAAGCTTTTTCATGGCAAGTTGCCTCAAAGCTGTTGCCAATAGCTAGTGAAGATGACTGGGTGTGTAAGTTTTTAAGGAAAGAGGCGGGATCGAACCCACGACCTTGCACAGTAGACACACACACTACCCTCTGCAACACACTCGGCCAATATGAGTTCTTCCTACAGAGCAAAAAAGTCAATTATAACTTTCGTCAATTGACTTTCGTTTGGATTTTGGTGACATGTCTGATGTTGACTTAAGGAGGAGGGATAAGCAGAATCAAAAGATTTACTGAAATCAGTTTAAATGACATCAGTGCGCATCTTACATAAAAATCCTTTGAACCCTAAAGATTTCTGTTCTCAGAGGTGAGTTCTAAGTGGTAAGAGCTAGATCTACGCTGCACAAAATCAAGATGAAAGGGTGGGATAATGAAACTACTTACATGTTATAGTACCCCTATACTTTTACCTTTTTTATGGAGTGGAATGATAAAAGATTGTTTCCATAATATAGGGTAAGAGGATGACTAAGGCTTACAAAGTGGATCCGCACAGAGCCTAAGTACACAACCAGGTACTCCATCAGGGACCCGGAGCTCGGATCTCAAAGAAGCGAGCTTTCTGTGAACACCAGGTTACAAATTCCACTAGTCAGGGTATTGAGTATTCTTGATTACGTTGCTTCCAAAAAAAACTCCGTGAACAGATCGGTTACTGCTTTGCTTCTGTATTACCATACAGCACAGAATAGTGCAGAGTGTTTCACTCACTTGCGCTAAAATTTAACAAACGAATCAAATTCCTAAGAATGTAAGCCTGTATTTGAATGTTAATGTAACAGAGACACCGCCATCTGGAAGATGATAACTAAATTTTGATGAATGTTTCTAAATCCAACTGAAACACTTTTCTTCAATTGACTTTCGTTTGGATTTTGGTTACAAGCCGGCTGTTGACTTAAACTTATACTTTATAACATTTGAAAAGTATTTTGTGGATTTGTTTTTATTACACTTTACACTTCCCTTTTTGATTGCTTCGACAATACATGCCCAGATGCTAAATCAAAGAATCATCCGGTCATGGTAAAAATAATGTTGGGCACGCCACACTTAAGCCTGCTTCCCAACGCAGCATTGTTAGCTCTGGCGTGTTTGAAGTGAAATCGGCCATTCAACCAGTAAGAGATTTTCTATCGTCTAGACAATGAAGATACAAAAGTACGAGTATCTTTTGCCACAAATAGAGATACAAAAATCTGTCGGCTCTTTGCACAAATTAGCAATTTCAAAAACGTACTTGGCTTTGCTTGGCAATTAGCCAAGTTAAATACATAATGCATTTGTCTGGGGCTGTAAGTTGAGGCTCTAAGCCTGTCACTAACTTGACTACATCTTAAGTTGAAGGCAGCCAAGCGTCGGCCAGTCAGCAATCATACAATTTTAAGCCCAACCGTGACCGATAAATTGCGAAAAATTGGAAAGATGGTGGAAGAAGTAAAAAAATGATTACACCTCGTACTGGTAGCTCCAATTTGCAGCTGATCTATGCGAGTGTTAAGCCCGCGATTAGCCGTTAAACGAGATAGTATTGTATGTTTAGGCCTTTAATCTTTGGCTTAGGTAGTTTTTCTGATTTGGCATATAAACTGGGTCAGCTATTCGGTCTCAAAGCTAAACACCAAGCCGCGTCTTGCATTGACAATGCTCTAACTTTATGGCCTTTGATGCAACTGGTTGTTCCAACAAATCGTTTCAAACTCGTTTGCTGGCATTCTAAAAATAAGTGAAAAAAAAACAAGAAAAACCAAACTAATGCGACAATAGAGCGTAAGCTGTTGTTTTTGTTGTTGGGATTCTGCAAAATGATCTATAGAATTGCCCCAATGGGATCTGTTGCTCAATGCAACGCTTGATGAGATGGCATTGTGAGTGAACGTTTTGTTTTGTATGTTGCATTTGGGTATCCATAACTTAGCTTGGCATCTAGTTGAATACAAATTGATAGCTTATTATATTTAAGTATAGCGGTAGGCTTGAGAAAATTCAAGCACGAATAAAAGGGATCAGATATTTGAATGAACTTTCAAAAAACTAGCTTACGTGTTACTGAAGAGCAATTCAGCGTCGCTTTAAAGCCCAAATTGGAGTTTGTTAAGTCGGTTATAGAATTTGTTTCTACATGAAATGAGCAATTTTTAAATCGAGACTGTAATTTGTGGTGCAGCGGGTAGTTTGCCGCCTCGGGACATCTATAAGCTAACACAAACAGTATTTCGTTTTAACTATCGAGTACTGAGAAAGGAGTACTATGTATCGAGTCTCTAGTACCGAGCTCTTAGTATTGAATACAGTGTATTGAGTACTACGAAGCGAGTGTTAAAAATTGGGAGTACTTATATAGAATACTTATACTTATATTTAATAAGTCATCATTGAACACCACAGGACTTTAGAATTTGATTCTCACATCTACAATTAGGAGCTTTACCTAAGAACTAACCAAAGACTAACAAAGTGAAGAGTAATCAAATAAGAAAGTCGGTCAAGCCCGATTATAACATAATCTTTACTTTCCAAAGATTTTGATTACCACACGAAGTGTTAAGGTGTGTTAAGTGCTGCCCATCCCTGTTCCAGCCAGTGCTGCCCATCATAAATGTTTGTTTTCCCCATGACTAGACTATCGCTCATTCGATCTTCCCCATTTCTTCGGCGATCCGATAAATAATACTGATTACAAAAAACCTGCATAAGGTACGAACCTTCTGTCTATAAAGTTGTCGTCTGAGATCTGTGTGTTTATACGAACAGACAGACAGACGGATGAGGCTATATTGATTTGGCTGTTGTCGCTGTTTAAAAAAATATATACTTTATAGGGTTGGAGATGCCTCCTCCTGGCTGCTTCACACTTTTCCGCAAATCTATGTGGTATCCTCTGAGTACCTTAGTATGGATTATAGGTATAAAAAATAAGCCAGAACTTGGACTAAGGGGCAAGGTTGGCGTTGGATTTAACCCAAAGTTCGTTGACCAACTTAGGCCTCTTGCAGCATGCACATTACTGATGATCAAACTGATGGCCGCAGGCATTTTACGGCTTCTTTTTTAATCAATCATATTGTGGGTTTGAGAATTATAACCTCAAGTTATAAAAGATCCTCGGCTATGAACGCCATAGTTAACCTCTCCTGATTTCTAAAAATTTCTAAAGATTAGGGTCCGAAAGGCTTTCGGATAAAGTCCGGTTCCTGAGGAGCACAGTATATAACCCAACATTACCGGGGATCACGACAATCAACTTATTTTGCTTTGCTGGATATTTCAGTAAAATTTTTGGTATCCCCGGTATTCAGACCAATTTTCTGACTACAGATAAAAAGATGTCTTCGCGTTCAGTTTTCTTAAAAAGGATCTTACCATTGCCATTAGCTTTAAATAGGCCGTTGCTGTATTATTACACAAAGTTGTAGACCAGAGGTCGGCGACGGGAGCAGAGACTTCGATAGAAGTTAAAGTATTTGTAAGTCAGCAGAGAGAGAAGCAGGCACATTTAAGTTAGAAGCTCTTTGTCTTTACCTGGGTTTTGCTGAGTCGGCAGCGGCCGAGCATTAGAATCAGAGCAAACTAGAACAGATTATATAGCTATTTTATATATAATTCGTTTATGTTGCCAGTGTCAACTTCTCTGCCCACATTGCCGAACTCTACATCAGCATAAAAAGCGATGTTTGTTTTCATAGAAATGCCAGGTTGAAGCAAACATTGACAAGTATGCTTGCTAGTGTCCCGACTTTAGAAGTAATATTAATTGAAACAATTCTCCTGATCAATGAGTTACCGCCCATTAGAGCGTCTGGTTCAGTCCGGTTTACAAAAAAAGCGCAAAACTCCGCGCTGTCTCTACGACAGTTGACCACAATCTAACCATAAGTTGCTGGCCTTCGTTTCTGGTTTGTACACTGGAGTCGATTTACTCATTGCTTACTTTTTATGTACATACATACCCAACTACTTACTTTTGTGTCATTCTGCCTATGCTAATATCAAAGATTGAAATGTCATTGTTGTCAGCTTATCGTTTGAATTTATGCCTGCGGTGTTTTTAGCCACAACCACAACAGCTTCAACTTCAATGTGGAATTTCTATGTTTTATGTGTGTGTGTTGCCTTTGTTTTTGCTTACACTCTTTTTTTTGTTTAAGAAAAATTGTCACAAAATTCTATTTTTAATTTTCACCCAACACATTCCAGCTAATGTCATAAGCCGTTTCAAACGTAAATTAAAAACGTCAACCAACATGTCCGAAGACCTGGACGAGCTATTCCTGTCGCCCATACCGGCACCCACGCCGGCAGAGCTGCAGCAATGCATCTTGTTTGGGTTTCGTCGGCGTCTCTATCCCGCCCAGATATTGGACGAGTGCCACAGTGCCTTTGGGCCCTTTGCGCCGAGTGCACAGTATGTGGCCAAATGGTATCAGCGATTTCAAGACGGTTTCTTTAACATCGACGAGAATGATGAAGAAGAGGATGCGGCGGGCGTGAGTGTGGGAGCCGGGTGTGGTCAGACGCCAACCACATGCAGTGATTATGATGAGGACTTGGGTGCACTGCCACTTGTCTTGCCAGATGTGGGGCAGAGTCTTAGCGATAGCGAGCAAGAAGATTTTGAACATGAAGAAAATGAGGATGATTTTTATGTGGATAATGAGGGGCATGTGATTGGTTATTGGCAAGGCTATGGCTATTTGGGCGGCAAGAGAAGGTACATAACTAACTAAATCAAGGCTGCAAACCTTTGAAATTATTGCAGAAGATTCGATGTACAGTCAAAATTTACACAATCTGATACTATGGTTATACTTATCAAACTATTCGTGATGAATGCCCTTCAAAGTATGCAAACTTTATTTCCTTTAGTTATTATGTATTAAAATAAAACCATTGCAAGTCTGTCATAGATATTCGACACAGCATCATCAATCAGATTGTTGGGTATTCAACAAAATGTTGAGTTGTGTTAAATATAAAATATATACTTGCGCAAAATTATGATTTCCTTATAACATAGCATACTTTAAAGGGTATAAGCATGACATTTTGTTTGTTTATAAACGTAGTAATAGTCAGTGATTATTGAATAACTTTTTTTTTTGTTTTGGAATCGTAAATAATTCCTTGTGGCTTTTACATAAATTTAGACTAACTCAATATGCTCTGTGTACCTTTGGTACAGAGTTAAATAAATAAAACTAAGATCATTTCGTTTCAAGCTTGCACAGCAAACACGATCATAAATTGGGAGTTACAAAAACGGAACTCATGTGAATTAAAAGTCATTATTTTGATTTGATTCACTTAAATAAATTGTTTGGTTTTTATTTTGGAACAAAAAAAATCGAGTAGCACAGTTCTTTAAATTTCAAGTTTGTTTTTTTTTTGAGCTAATTACGAATTATTTTAATATCGAAAAACTATCGTTAGTATTATTGAAAACAGAACAATGGAAAATAAAAATTATTTTTTGGCGAATCTATTGTTAAGATATTGTTAAGATGGGCTAGAACGCCCATTTTATGAGCTACAGTTATCTTGGATATTGGAGACTTCTTTGATTTAAGGTCCATATAATTTCAAAAACGAATTTGGGGTAATTTTAGTATTTTATGGGCTTCAATTAAAACATTTTGTTCTTGTGCTTTTTTAGAGGTTGACTATAAAATTTATTACACTTCAACCTGGAATATTTTGTTCTTCTTAGAAGTTAAGGGCTTAACTTAAGAAGATTACAAAGAAAAGTTATGAACAAAATGGTTTGAAGATAGTTTCGGAAACACTATTAAGTCAAGCATTTTAGGCTTGCAGAAATGGTCTTAAAATTAGCATTTTGGACTTGAACCAAGCATTTTTGTACATACCTTTCTAAAGTCACCAATTGTACGTATTTCAAAGTTCCCCTTTCAAGCATAACTTGTTCTTAAACTAAGAACATAATTTGGTCTGAGAGTCTATTTTTAAGCTCTAAAAATTCTATAAGCATGTTTTCATATGGTTCTTGAAAAAATAAATTCAGGGATAAAAAACTACACTGTTGAATTTAGAATTTCGTTCCTAAATCAAGAATTTCCTGGCTTATGGAACAATTGAAATTGAAGTTTCCTATATATCTCAAAATATTGTTAAATTCAATAGCTGCAAAACTTTCAACAAAATTTTAATTTTTTGATTAAAACTCTTAAATTTTAAAAAATTGAATATTTGAGGTTAGAGCAGATCGGTCCGAAGGTCTGGTTAATGTACGCTCAAAGCCAATGATAATTTGTCTACATCTCAGCTCAAAGACAGGGTGCTCACGGCTCTCGACTCTGTGAACTCTAAAATAGTTCTGCTCATTTGTACTTATAGTTTTATCGAATTTTACGGCTGGGAAATCTTTAACCGGAAAGTGCAAGAGCAATATATTTTATTGAGGTAGTAGAACTTTAAAGTTGATTCAGTCAATCCGCTTTAAAATTTCGACCAACATATTTTTGCTTCATTCAATCGGTTTAAAGAAAGAAATACAGATTCTAGACTTAAAAAGATTTGAACAGAAAATATTTTCTCACACTTTTACATACCAAAAACCAACAGTTCCTACAATTTTAATCTCCACAATCAAATTTGTTAATTATATATAGACAATCATATCTCATGGAACAGTCCAGACTCATTTGCTTTAGTACAGAGGACTCGGTTCAGTACAAAATAAAACCTTTAATCTAATATTTGCCTACTTATCTTACTGTTGACATGGCTTGTATTCGATTTAGCTTATTTCTGAGTGTAAATTTAAAGAAATAAAACCTTTAGATCTTAAGTTATCGTCGCGGTTACAATAAATTAAAAAATTCGTGAAACTTTTACATTGAGCCAATTTATTTAGGCTTCTGTAATCTTTTTAGAGCTAATGCTCCATTTCGAGAATTGGAAGAACAATTCTTCTTAGCAGTTGGTTTGCAGCCTTAATTTAAGCCTAAAATTTTATAAACTAATTCCCATTTCTTTTCTGCCTCTTTTCGCCTACACAGTGGATTATCCATCAGCGGTTTGCCACCTTTGCCCAAATCTCTCATTGGTTTCAATAAGCTACTTGGCTCTGATTCGGGTCTGCTCAGCGATGTGGAGGCTCAGCAGGAGGCGAACAACAACAACAACAAGGAGAACGACGGCAGCAACATTAACCAAAAAGATAGTGATAACAGCAATACCAACCACGATCAGTCGGTGACTAACGATAGCAATGATAATGGAAACGATAAATTAGCGCCAACGCCGGCTGCTTTAAATGAGGCACCAACGGCAGCGGCAGCCGCCAATGCAAATAAAAACGAAAGCATGAACACAACAACAACAACAACGACAACGACAGCAATAGCCACGACAGTTGTAGCAGCAACAACAACAGCCACATCGACAGCAACGACATCAGTGACCAGCTCACCTGCTAAAGTAAACGCAACCGGCAGCACTTTGGATGCACAGATAGCGACGCTGCGAAAGGAAATGGTAAGTTGATTGAACTGAAATGGAATGACATGGAGAAGCATGCACACAACTCTCTTTGTTGTGGGTGTGGGCACAGGATAGGGAAGGGAGCTGCACAGAATTATATTGCTAAAAATAATATTTGCTCGTCATCAAGTAATACAAGTGCGATCCAAGCATCTACCAGTCACATGTAGTTAGTTACACTTTTTAACTGTTGAAATCTTATTTTCGAATATCTGTATATGACGTAATTACTTTGTGTATATCAGACTAAAGATGGAAAAAATGAAGTTAGCAGTATACACTCAAAAAATTTAATTTCTAATTTTTAGAAATTCGACCTAAATTAATTTTCCTTTCTGGTTTTTAGACAATTTTTTCTTAAATTTAGAAAAAACAACCCTAAAAAAGATTTTTTAGGAAATAATTTCTTAAATTTAGAAATTCGATTAATTTTTTCTTAAATTTAGGGTAATTTTTCTAGATTTTTTCCTCAACACTTTCTAAAATTAAAGGCGAATTCACCCTTGAATTTAGAAAAAAATACATTGCACTGTGTCTTAAAATAGGGCGAATCGCAATAAATTTAAGAAAGCACATTTCTTAAATTTAGACAAGCCATTTAGAATTTCGCCCTAAAATATAGAAAAAAGTCTAGAAAATCGGCCTAAAAAACATAAAAGTATTAAAAAGACACCCTTTGTAATTCTCAAGTACGAATTCCATGCATTCGGAATATAAAAGGGGCAACTAATATTCGGCATGCTGAGAGAATCGCCCTAAAATATAGAAAAATAATCTAGAAAACCGCCCTAAAATTTAGAAAAATAGAAAAAGACACCGCATGTAATTCTCAAGTTCGAATTCTCTGCTTTCGGAATATAAAAGAGGCAGCTGAGTGCTTAGCATTTGACTGCGTTCTTTACTGTGACTCACGCGAGTGCTTGGTAGTCGAGTGCGATAAGAAGCCTTTAGTGTTGAAGTTTCCCCGAGGTCCCGAGTTCAAGTCCCAGGCAAGGTAAAGTTAGAAATTAAAATATTGATTGCTAATTACCATGTGATTTTAGGAAAGAAACTTTTTAATGAACCAACAGAAAGAAAATATCCTATAAAAATAGTATATAAGGGGATAAACGCTTCTTAGTGTAGTTGTCTACTTTCTGTTCTGTCTCCAGTCTAGATCTAGAAAGGATTTTTTAAAATCTAGAAAATGCTTTTCTACAGTTAAGAAAATATTTACTATAGGCGAATCGCCTTTGACTCCTTTTTTAAGGCGAATGCCTTTGACTCCTTTTTTAAGGCGAATTTCTAAATTTTTATAGCGATTTTGACTTTTTTTTTTGAGTGTAGCTGGGCAGCAGACAAGACAAGACTTGATCATAAGACGCCTTTCTTATCTTGGTAGACGTTAATACGTGTTAGGAAAAGAAAATTAAACACCTTTAATTTGTTTGATTTATTTTAAATACTTTAAAAAAATCTAACCAGTTTTTAAAAATGTGAAATATTATGTCCAGTCGAGGGCGTAAGTGAAATTCGGCTCTGCCCGAATTCCATATACCCGTCCACCACAATAGTCGAGTTATAAGAGAAAAAAAAACCGAAATAATGCTGGGCTGCACCTGCCGTATCAGCGATGGGCAGCACTCACACCATTTGACACTTCGTAAGATTTTTTGTATGATTGATTAGATATACACAAACTTTGGGACGTACAGAGTATACTTCCCTGTTTATAGAAAAAAAAATTGTCGTGATAAATCTCCTTCAAAGTATGCTTTTGAAAGTTTATCTATATAGTTCAGAAGAAAAAAATTCATACGATAAGCCAAATTACCTATGGTTCATTTGAAATAGTTAAAAGGTGAACCTTTTAACTGGTCTGATAATCTAAGTGAATGTACAGTATGTATTGTGTATGACGCTAGCATAACTGACTTCCAATTACTACTTAAAACTTTAAGGGAATATAGTTCGCATGCTTTTAGGTGCATTTATTATGACACTTTTGTTGAGTTTAAGCGGGCTATATTATAATCTGGCTTAAAAGATTTTCGTACTTGTTTTTCCATGAATCTGATGGCCATCAGAATAGCCAACAAGAAAGAAAGTCGGTCAAGCCCGACTATAACATACTCTGTACCAAGAAAATTTGTCTTTTGATCATAACTCGAAAACCGTTCATCCGATCTTCTTCATTCCTTTGGCGGATCGATAAGTTATCCTAATAACTAAATACAAGGAAGGAACAAGCCATCTATCTTCAAAACTGTGGGAGATATGACGTTTTTTCTAAATTGCGGGGGCGTGGCCAAAATTGAAAATAAACTTGATCTGCCTGCAGACATAAAAAGCATATGTGTAATGTGACTGATGGTAAAGGGTGGTGGTGCTGGTAAGCATACCACGAACTAGACGATGACGATCGATAATGGTTAGCACTGGGGATCTTTCGGCTAGGACTCGTCGGATGGGAGGGATCTTTTGTCTAATCTAGTTTGTCACACACAAGAGAAATTTTTGTGCTAACCAGGCCAAGAGGTGTTAAGATAAATAAACCAAGTATCCGTATGCATAGTCTGACAGGAGCTAGATGTTCAAACTCCATATTACCCGCCCAACCATGTTAACACTCTTCATTTAACTACGAGCTTAACTCGTATGTGTTAACCCTATTCTGATGATGTTTCTTCGTTCAATACCCCATCCCTTCAATTCTCTAGTCCAAATTCATGTTTCTTAGCTTCATTTAATCCACTTGGTTCTCATTTCTATGCCAAGGGCCATTTAACAAAAATAATAACAAAGTGTTCCAATCGAACATAATAACCAAAAAAATAATAACAAAGTGTTTCAATCAAGGCATTAAGTCTAAAGGGATATGCGGTATTTAGTTAAAAATTCAGTTAAAGGATCATGATTCGAAACATTTTATGAATAAAGAAATTAATATGTACTGCAAGTTTGTATTACCCAAGATTTGTTCAATAATTACGTGGTTGATCTACTTGAGTCCATCTGCGCATGCAGGCCTGTTTGCGACGACGCTCCAACCTGGGTTCAAAGAAAGGGTTAGTGGTATATCAAAATTGCAGCACTCAAAATATGATTTTAAAACTTAAGAAATCGATCATGTGTCCTTTCGATCCTCTATTGCTCAGGTGTAGGCGTGGATTATGTGAGGGTGGCTATCCGAATCCAGATCGGACGATTCGTTGTTGCTGGGGCTGACTACGGCTACTCCAGGTTTGTTTCCAACATAAAGGCTTTCAGAAAATAGCATCGGGTTATGCGTCAAATGGCCAAACGCAACTTGAGGTGGTATTGGCTACTACGAGGGAGCCCTTTTCACAAATAAAATACAAATTTCTATTAGCCCCATGTCAGTGTGAGGTTACGTCACCATACTACCTTTTCTGGGCTCAAAATATGTGAATTCTATTGAAGGGTTTTTGTACCCATGAAGCAGCATAAATGAATGCGTTTCATCCATCCGATGTCGGAATAATCGTAGTGGACTCGCACTCTGCCTCACTGAACTAGAGGAAATTTTTATTAACCACATGCTACAAAAAGGTTACGTCACTATGGGTATTACCTTTTCGGGGTTATGTTAAATTCCACTTAAATCTGCAGCTCAAGCACTTTTATAAGGTAGACTTCTCGCTATGGCTTATGTCTCATACACTGCACTGTTGTATTATTAATCAATTAAACAATATAAATCTTGCCATGTGGATATTTGCACGTGTTAGGCTTTAAATTATCTTTCTATTTTTGGCTCTTGGAACATGACCTGCGCAATGCTGTGCCAATTTTTAACTAAACTCTATCATCTACCATAAGCATTGATCTTCCCACAAGTGCATTGACTATGCATCTGGCGACGCAATGGTATTAGTTAGATAAGCCAAAGCTCACAATCAGACCGCGCTTTACGATAAAGCGGTCGGCTTATCTGTCTGTACACTGCTGTGCAAAAAGTTGTGTACCACTGTGTTCTTTGAACCAAATGGACCGTCACAGCACAGGTTATTTTGAAAGCTGTTCTACTGGGACAAAATAAGCTGGAAAACGGTCTACACCATCAAGTATTGCATTTCTGCAAATCCTTGGCATGAAATTTTCCAATCAGCTGACCATTTTCTTCTAGTTCGTAACAATGGGTACCATATTTCCTAACTACTCTTGCCTTTATGAATTTAGGAGCTAGTTTTGCATTGAATGCCTTTTGTTTATTGCTTTGAGCAAAGTTCCTCCTATAAACGTATTCACCAGGCTCAAAAACGACAGGTCTAGTTCGTAAATCATAGGTTCTTTTATTGGTTTGGTAAGCTTTAGTAATGTTCTCTATGATCGAATTTCTAATAATTTGCAGCTTGTCAGGAGCTAGAATATTCTCACCTTCTTTCAGCATTTGTATCTTTCTAAGCAACTCATAGTTTTTTGCGTGAGTAATCATATGATTACCAAATAAGGCTAAATACGGTGAGAATCCAATTGCTGAATGGTGTGAAGATCTCAGTGCAAACGATATTTCGCTGAGTTTATCATCCCAAAGCCGTTGGTCTTTGCCTAGATATGCTCTTATACCAGCTATCACCGATCTGTTTAGACGCTCTGATGCATTTGATTGCGGGCTATAAACTGCAGTAAAAGTGTGAGATATTCCATACTTTTCCAGAAAGGACTGAAACAATTTTGATTTGAACTGGCTTCCGTTATCGGTTACGATTCGTTCAGGTATACCAAATACATGAAATATGTTTGTCCGCAAAAATTCTATGACAACATCAGATGTAAACTTTCGCAAAGTTTTCAAGAAATGGAACTTCGTGAGGTGGTCTAGTACGATAAATACTCCTATATTCCCCTGTTTCGATCTAGGATAAGGCCCGATGAAATCCATGTACAATCGTTGAAACGGGCGTTCAGAAACTGCAGGATTTCCCATTGGAGGTTTAAGCGTAATGTTTGGGGCTTTTACTTGCTTGCAGATCTCGCATCTCAGAACAAACTCTTTTACATCTCTAACCATGTTTGGCCAAAAAAGGTTTCTACGGATTCTCTCCAATGTTTTCCCTATTCCACCATGAGCACTATGAGGAGGTGAGTGTGCATTGTTCACTACTGATTGTGTTAATTCTGATGGCACCCAAAGTTTCCAACAGTTTGACTCGGACAGTGGATCACCTTGGTAGAATTGAGTACGCCTGTAAATAAATCTATCAACTATTTTCAAATCTGGCAATCGACTTTGATTCTCGGATATATAATCCTTTAGCTCCTTATAGCTGTCAGAAGAAAAGTGAGGTGATCCTAAGTCTACATCAGGCAACACAACGTCTAGTTCGCTAACCGTTTCAGTTGGTAGACGTGAAAGGGCGTCTGGAACTATATTTAAGCTTCCTTTTCGATGTTCAATATCGAAACTGAAATGCTGAAGTTTGAGTGCCCACCTAGCTAAACGGCCGTTCAGGTCAGTCTGTCTCATTAGCCATTTTAAGCTAGCATGGTCCGTTATAACCTTGAACTCCAAGCCTTCTACATATTCCCTGAACTTTTCTATGCTCAACACTGCAGCTAAACACTCTTGTTCAGTAACACAGTACTTCTGTTGTGCTTGGTTTAACTTGTGCGAAAAAAATGCTATCGGCCTCTCAATGCCATCTTCATCCAACTGAGCAAGGACTCCGCCTACACCAGTTTTCGATGCATCGCATTGAATTATGAAAGGCTTTTCGAAATTGGGTGTAACCAGTAATGGTGCTGAAGTTAACCGATATTTCACTTCCTCAAAGGCTTTTTGTGCTTCAACCGTCCATTTAAAGGACTTTGCCTTCTTGGTCAGATCTGTGAGCGGTGCGGTAAGCGATGCATAGTTTTCTAAAAACCTGCGATACCAACCTGCGCAACCCAGAAATTTACGAAGCTCTTTCACAGATCGAGGTGGTAATAAATTTCTGATAGCCGATACCTTTTCTGAGTCTACCTTAATACAACCTTTACCAATCACATAGCCAAGATAGCGCACTTCAGGTACACACCAGCGACATTTTTCCAAATTCAACGTCAAACCAGCATTTCGTAAAACTGTTGCCATTTCTGCTAACAGCTTCATGTGATCCTCAAATGTTTCACTGACCAACAATAAATCGTCGAGATACACGAAAACTCTATTTTGGAAGTGAGATGGAATAATCATGTCCATCAGTCGACACATTGTTTGTGCAGCGTTAGTCAAACCGAAGGGCATGACTTTAAATCTGTACAATGGACGATTCGGTACCGTAAAAGCCGTTAAATCTCTACAAGATTCTTTAAGGTTAATTTGCCAAAAAGCATGCTTTAGATCCAGAGAGGATATAAATTCAGCCTTTGGTAACCTTGACAAAATTCCATTTATCTTTGGCTGTGGGTAAGCATCTTTTATTGTTACCAAGTTAACTTTTCGAGAATCAAGGCACATTCGAAATTTATCAGCCTTTTGTACCACTGACACTGGACTACTCCAGGAACAAGTTGGTGGTGCTACCTCTATGACTCCTAAACTGAGCATATTATCAATTTCAGCATGAATTCTTTTCTCAATAGCAGGTGATACTGAGAAATATCTCTGTTTAATCGGTTTTGCAGATGGAGTTAATTCGATGGAATGTTCTAACATAGAAGTTTTTCCCAAGCCTTCCTTATTGAAGTCTGGAAACAACGCTACTACATGAGCCATGCGTTGTTGTTGATTCGCATCTAACAATTCCGGCAACTTAATCTCATTTATTGACAATGTATTAACGAGTTTTTCCATTAGTCCAAATTTGCTCCAAAAATCCATCCCTAAGTATAGGTCTTGTTTCAAGTCGGGTATTATATATAGTGACAATAATCTGGTTTGGTTTCTAAAGCAAACTTCTGTTTCTACATAGCCAAGAATGTTGTACTTTTGGCCTCCTGCCGTTTCAACATGCGAATTGCTTGCTTTAAAGGGCATATTCTTAATTAAAAAATCTTTGGCAGCTTCTCCACTAAGGCATGAGATTGATGCACCAGAATCTAACAATCCTCCATAACTCTTACCGAAAATAGTTACATCCACAAATGGTCTTATGTCTTTCCTAATATCGCCAATTGAATCAAGACTTAGCGTTATACCCCTCGTTCTGTCTCTAACTTTTCTTATAAAGTTACGAAAACGAACGGTATTCCTGCGAGGTCTTATACAATTTGGGTAGTTAGCTAATTCTATATTACTACCAAAAATTATGTTTCTTACATCTCTATAATTACGAAGTCTAATATGATACGGGACTATGGGATATAATTTACCTTGAATATTTTCAGAATTTAAATATTTAGGAATTATATTTACTACTGGAGACTGATCAAAATGCTCTTTCTTTACTGTGCAGGATTCGAGCGGTAACCAGTGTTCTTGTTGCCGCTCGTCTTTCGGTTTTCCTGACAAAACTCACAATTTGGTCTTATTATGTTTTCGGCTCCGCAACCTAAACAAAATATGGTCTTGTCAGCTTGACATTCTGCATGTCGGTGACCAAATCTACGACAATTCCAACATTGGATCTGTTTCTTTTCTCCAAGAGCTCTGGTTCCTTTAAGCTCACAAATTTCTTGTTCTTCTATACAATCAATTGAACCTTCTTCGTCATGATCTAGCTCATGAATTTGCTTTCGTGTGTTCAGCCTCATGTTAGCAGTATTAAACTCTTCGCTAAAAGCTTCACGTCGGAGAACTAAGTTTCTTAACTGACTAACCGAATTTATTTCTAGGTAGAACAATTCCTTTCTCATAAAAGGTCTCAAATTTCTTTTCAGTATCGACGCTAATTGAGTCTCGCTGATTGGATACTGTAAGCGATCCACTAGGTGCATAACTGCATTATGAAATTCATCAAAATTTTCGTTGACTTGCTGTTTGCGATCCCGAATCAGTTCTCTAACATCGTCGTCTGAAAGCGGATCATGAAAATAAGAGTTAAGTGAACTGCATAGATCGGACCAGTTTACTTTATTGACTGTGCGCCTGTACCTCCAAAACCATTCACTTGCTCTGCCACTGAAGAGAATGTGTACGTGATCGCACAATAGTTCAAAATTTCCTCGCAAGCAATCTTTAGTTAGAGCTTCAACCATATATATGAATTTCCCTATTGGCATACCATTACGAGAACCATTATACTGTAATTTCCAGCTATTGATCAAATTTGCTACTTTACCAACATCGGGATTAAGATTGAAATTGCTATTCCTCTCAAACGCATTATGATTGTTTCGATAGTCACTAGGTATGAAAGGAGGAGCATCTCTATCCAAATGAAATGAGGAAGCTCTTGTGGTTCTTCTTCCCCAATCAGGTTCGTTGATTTGACCATTATCATCAACATTGTTATTGGCAATGTTATTGTCATTAGCCATTGCATCAATCCTACCGGATCTGTCTGTTGTCAATCTAGAAATTTGACGTGAAAGTTCCGAAATCATGGAGTGCATTTGACTCATTTGCGAACTCATTCGATTTTCTACTTCAGATAAGATTCGCTGTTCTATTAAACCTGTATCTTGGCTTGGGTTTTCCCCAGAAGCAGAATTAGAAGATCCATTACTATTACTGTTATTATTTGGTCTAGTTGGATTGTTAAGATCTAGGAAATCGTTCGGCTGTTGAGCTTTTTTCTGTTTCTTCTTTTGCGCACTGGATAACAAAATCCTATCTGTAGCGCTTGATCCCTCGATCAAGTTTGGATCGATAATTTGTTCCGAAATGACTTCAAGTAGGCTATTTCGTGTGACATTTTGGTGACAAGTTGGACAAGATCGTGACTTATCAAGCCAATTCAATATGCACATTCTATGGAACGTATGTTTGCATCGTGTTATTAGTCTCAAATCCAATTGAACCATTGGGCTTGAACAAATTTCACAAACTTGTTCATTTGCTATGGGATTGTCCATATCCAAACTATGTCTTACGGTCATGGCGAAAATCAAAAAAAAAATTCAAATAAATCTAAAGAAGGTAAACGTTCAAATTTCAAACTTTACTCAAAGCAAAACTCATAAACGGATTAGGGGTATTAAAATCGGAAACATCAAAAGTTTTCAGTAATGCATACTTTACTATGGCTTTTCCCCAATATACAATTTAAAGAAAAATGTCTTCAATAGGAGCAGATGGCTTCGGAAGATAAATACCAATTGTTCCGGGCAGTAAGATTAATGACTAGCATTCAAAATCTTAAAGATTTCCACAGACAATGATACCATTTTCGTTAACCTTAGTTCCTAGCACGCATATAAACTGTCGTCCTCTGACTCTTTCGGACAGAATGGAATGTGACTAGCACTAACCATTACCGTTTTCCGGAAAGAAAATTCGGAATAAAATTTAACTTGCAGACAATTCATAGGACACAATCAAGACTATGGCAAATATGTAAGGAGAATAATATTCATATACTAATCAACCTTGTGCTGCCGCAACTGCTACTTGCATTTAAGATTTGCAGTAATGCTGAATCTTGTTTTTGTGCCCCCAAGTTGGGCGCCACTTTTGTAATGTGACTGATGGTAAAGGGTGGTGGTGCTGGTAAGCATACCACGAACTAGACGATGACGATCGATAATGGTTAGCACTGGGGATCTTTCGGCTAGGACTCGTCGGATGGGAGGGATCTTTTGTCTAATCTAGTTTGTCACACACAAGAGAAATTTTTGTGCTAACCAGGCCAAGAGGTGTTAAGATAAATAAACCAAGTATCCGTATGCATAGTCTGACAGGAGCTAGATGTTCAAACTCCATATTACCCGCCCAACCATGTTAACACTCTTCATTTAACTACGAGCTTAACTCGTATGTGTTAACCCTATTCTGATGATGTTTCTTCGTTCAATACCCCATCCCTTCAATTCTCTAGTCCAAATTCATGTTTCTTAGCTTCATTTAATCCACTTGGTTCTCATTTCTATGCCAAGGGCCATTTAACAAAAATAATAACAAAGTGTTCCAATCGAACATAATAACCAAAAAAATAATAACAAAGTGTTTCAATCAAGGCATTAAGTCTAAAGGGATATGCGGTATTTAGTTAAAAATTCAGTTAAAGGATCATGATTCGAAACATTTTATGAATAAAGAAATTAATATGTACTGCAAGTTTGTATTACCCAAGATTTGTTCAATAATTACGTGGTTGATCTACTTGAGTCCATCTGCGCATGCAGGCCTGTTTGCGACGACGCTCCAACCTGGGTTCAAAGAAAGGGTTAGTGGTATATCAAAATTGCAGCACTCAAAATATGATTTTAAAACTTAAGAAATCGATCATGTGTCCTTTCGATCCTCTATTGCTCAGGTGTAGGCGTGGATTATGTGAGGGTGGCTATCCGAATCCAGATCGGACGATTCGTTGTTGCTGGGGCTGACTACGGCTACTCCAGGTTTGTTTCCAACATAAAGGCTTTCAGAAAATAGCATCGGGTTATGCGTCAAATGGCCAAACGCAACTTGAGGTGGTATTGGCTACTACGAGGGAGCCCTTTTCACAAATAAAATACAAATTTCTATTAGCCCCATGTCAGTGTGAGGTTACGTCACCATACTACCTTTTCTGGGCTCAAAATATGTGAATTCTATTGAAGGGTTTTTGTACCCATGAAGCAGCATAAATGAATGCGTTTCATCCATCCGATGTAGGAATAATCGTAGTGGACTCGCACTCTGCCTCACTGAACTAGAGGAAATTTTTATTAACCACATGCTACAAAAAGGTTACGTCACTATGGGTATTACCTTTTCGGGGTTATGTTAAATTCCACTTAAATCTGCAGCTCAAGCACTTTTATAAAGTAGACTTCTCGCTATGGCTTATGTCTCATACACTGCACTGTTGTATTATTAATCAATTAAACAATATAAATCTTGCCATGTGGATATTTGCACGTGTTAGGCTTTAAATTATCTTTCTATTTTTGGCTCTTGGAACATGACCTGCGCAATGCTGTGCCAATTTTTAACTAAACTCTATCATCTACCATAAGCATTGATCTTCCCACAAGTGCATTGACTATGCATCTGGCGACGCAATGGTATTAGTTAGATAAGCCAAAGCTCACAATCAGACCGCGCTTTACGATAAAGCGGTCGGCTTATCTGTCTGTACACTGCTGTGCAAAAAGTTGTGTACCACTGTGTTCTTTGAACCAAATGGACCGTCACATATGTCCCATACATGTCAATCCTCTATCTCTTACCATCTCTGAGATCTGTGTGTTCATACGGATAGATAGACGGGCGGACGGACAGACGGACATGGCTATATCGACTCGGCTGTTAATGCTGATCAAGAATATATATACTTTATGGGGTCGGAGATGCTTCCTTCTGGATGTTACATACTTTTGCACAAACTTATAATACTCTATGTACCTTCGGTACAGAGTATAAAGAGCATTATAATCGGATTGAAGAAGTTAAACTGACAGAAACATACTCTTGCAATAGATTTCTGTTACCTTAAAATTACCATCCCAATTTTACACAACCACGCAATACCTAAACAAAACCACGCTTGGACTTGGAGCCATACTCACCCTTTTTTTATCGACCTGTGAAGGCGATTTTTTTAAATTGAACGCTTATATTTACCTACCCTCCATTTCCATACTTTGTTATTCGGTTTTGAAAAATTGAAGAAAAGCTCGAGCATTTATTTGCCCTAAAGAGAACTTCAATAAAATTTCATTCAAATCGGCTTGCAAATGACTATTGGCCTTAAACTCAGTACTTAGTCTAAACGGCTCTATTCGAAGTATTTAGTTCTTAGTACCAGTGCTACAAGCTGGTTTTGCACCGAACCAGGAATTCCAACTTTAACTTGAACCGATCCCCAGTGCTACAAGCCGGTTTTGAACCGAACCAGGAATTCCAACTTCTACTTGAACCGAAAATCCTTAGAAATAAAAGCTGATCTCAGACCTGTTTCGAGTGTAATAAAAAACCTAGAATATAATTAAGAACTCATAATAAATAGCTTCTGTTTTTTAGGATCTCGACTCCATAGCTTTTCCAATGATTCACAAAAGCAAGATCTTAACATAAGTAAATTGTATTATAAAAATGCCTTTGTGTTTGACATACCGTTGTACACCCAAAATGAAGACGATTCCAATAGAGTTTAAGTAGTTCTTAGGTCGAAAGCGATTTTAAGAACACAGGACTAAATTTAGCACCAAAATTAGGTTATATTTAGTAACCAAATAAATTTATTGCTTTTTATACCCTTGCAAAGGGTATTATAATTTTGCCCAGAAGTTTGCAACGCATAGAAATATTCGTTTCCGACCCCATAAACTGTATATATTCTTGATCAGGGTGACGAGCTGAGTCAATTGAGCTTTGTCCGTCCGTCTGTCTGTTTCTACGCGAACTATTCTCTCAGTTTTAAAGCTATCGAGCTGAAATTTTGCACAGAGTGTTCTTTTTCCTGCACACTACTAATATGTCGGAACCGACCGGATCGGATGACTATATCTCATAGCTCCCATAGGAATCGGTCGGAAAACTAGTTTTAGTATGAAAAACTTTTTTTTTTTAAATGGAAATGACTCCAAACTTTGTAATCGTAGGTTTTATATGTTTTTTTTATAATTCTACCAAGTTTTATCAAAATCGGACAACTATATGGTACAGCTGCCATACAAAAGATGGGTCGGAAAAACAGTCTTAGTTAGAAAAACTTTTTTGTTTTTAATGGTAGCATCCAGTAATTTTGTATTTGTTTGTTTCTCGGGCTTTTACAGAATTCTAGAATTTGTCCAAATCGGATGACTATATCATATAGCTCCCATACGAACGATCGGTCGGAAAATGGGAAAAAAGTTTTTTTTTAATATATTTAAGCGAGCACTTGCAAGGGTATAAAAACTTCGGCACAGACGAAGTTAGCTTAGCTTTCTCGTTTATGTTATATTGTATCAAGCAAGGGCTGAACCAAGCTTCGAATCAAAACCTTCGACCAATAACCTCGAACCCTGGGCATTGGTAAATTGTGTTTCGAGCCAGCGAACCGAACATTTTTTGGGTTTGCAGCCTTGTTTAGTACTATATTCCCGATACTCAGTGTTTGATACACAGTACACGATTCTGAGTACTCGTAATCGTAATCGTACTAAGTAATCGAAATTGAGTTCTTTACGATTTACAGTACTCGATTCTAATAACTAGATCCAAATTACTCGATATAATGTAAGCGGGAAACCGTTGATAGCGTGGGACTTGGGACTGCCTCACCAACTAAACCCCGTTGCTTGAAGCTTAACTTGTGCTCCAATATTAGTACAAGAAACTTGAAGACCTAATCAAGCAGCTTCCAACTTCTATGATGGCAGATCCCGTTTTTTTTCTGTACGGGGATGCTTGTCATTAATATTTTTGGTCCAACTTATAGTTATATATAACAAGCTAAAACGTCGATCGAAGCATAAGAGTCAGGACTACCGTCTATTCAAAGTTGCCTTTACTTAGGAGATTAGTGTCTTCGAAATTGGATAGCATCGCATGTAAATGTGTCAACGACCAGTTAGGTCGTTAAATTGTATTAAAAAAAGAATTAAATAAACCTCAATGTAACTTGTATCGTATGAAAATATCTAATGAACTGTAAAGAAACTAGTTTCCATGGGCTTTTTCTGACAAATTCAAGATCGTTTTGTTGGCCTATTCGTTACATTGCTTGCATATGAAATGAAGCTCATTGCCAGATATTCTGTGCTGCAGTTCAGTTTACAATCAAAGTGAAAATACTTGAACAACGGATATGACTTAAGGCAAGTACGAGTGAGTATTTTTACTGCAGAGTTTTATTTTTAGAAATGTGCGCTGCTTTGTTGTGACAATAGTAAATTTCAAAAGTTGAAAAATTCTGCATTTTATTAATACTTATTTTTTTTGGCATTTTATTTGGGTGGCAGATTTCTACCATTTATTTCATATTGAAAATCAATTCTTTGTGCAGCTGCATATTGCAAATTTTATTTCGATCTTTGGCAAAAAGAAAGTTAGCTTTCGGTTCGACAAAAGTCTAATTCATGAATATTTGCTGCCTTAAATAAGCTCAACTCTCAACTTTGACATGGTCAGCTAAATAAACTGATATAAAAAAAAGCATTCAAATGAATCTTTAATTCATTAAGTCAAATTGGCAAAGCAATTATCTTAGCATTTAACCAAAAAATAAAACGAAATTCAAATTGAGTTAGCGGAGAGAGAGTGAGCGTCTCAGATGGACTCTGTGGCGGCCTCATGGCTTTTAAGTTTTGGGGGGGGGGGCTGACATTTTGCCACGATGCCAAACACTTTGTCAAAGTTGAAGTTGGCGCAGCCTCTGGAAATAACCAAATGAATGTGTCCATTTTAGGTTTTTCTTCTTCTTTTTGCGGGAATGCAAAATGTCGCTTTATGTCAGACATTTAATTGCAATTCATCAAAGATGACCAGGCAACCAATTAAAATGCTATAACAAAAAGAATCCGGGAGAGAGTATAAGACGGTAATTAAGATATCATTTGCATGGAGAATTAATCATAGAAGACACTGATGAAGCACTTAGACAGAATCTTTTTTCAACACTTGCTTAATGGGAAATCCCAGTCACACTTATTTCTTATTATAAGTGGACAAATGTGGGAAAGAAGTGCTGAATAATGTAAGAACTTCCAGGTCTAGAGAGGATTTGATAGGTTTCACCAAAACTATTTCTTTTAAAAAGTAAGAGCGTTAATTTAAATTGACCCTTCCTGTCTCCGGTAAACTATTTATTCAGGGGATGAAATGTTTAATAGTCTTCAATTATGTTAATTAACATTTATATTTTCATTTATGTTAATTAGCATACATATGTTAATAATATAGCTTTACCTGGCAGCGCATGTTGATCCCAAATAATTGACAAAATCTGTGTCTGTAAAGTATGCAGCGATTTTCATTAATTCCAAATATATGACACATTTTGATATTCTTTTAACTCAACTATTCAGTAAACGATCTTTCTGAAAATCATAGAGATCATAGTAATTGGGATTATAAATTTGGTAATTAGATTTCTATCTGTAAAATTGTACGAAATTGTGTGCAACATTTTCTGGGAACTGCTTACTTTTTGGTGCCGGATTTTCCCAAATCAAAAAATGCATTCGAAATTATGCTGCTTCTATAAGCTTCTAATCTGAGTTTCAAGACAATTTTTCCACAATAGTGACAGATTTTCCAACATATTAAAATCACATCTCAAGTTATTTCACCTATTACAATCCGAGTTTCAATTCAATCGGGTGAAAAATAGTTGCTGGATTTTCCAACATCAGAAATTTACAACTCAATTTATTTCGCATATCATCCTTACAAATTATTTTTAATTCAATCGCCCCCATTAACAGGTATAAAAAGTTGATGTATTTATAAAGTTTAAGTGTGACCAGCTGTTTTAGGTCTTTCTTTCATTAAACAGTTGAACATATCGAACTCGCCACATTTTCAAAGTTCTGCATTATCGAAGTGGGCGGAAGACATTTAATCAGCAAAATGATTCAAATTCCCTTCTTTTCTTTAATTACCCAATTTTAGTGTGTGTTTATATAATTATGTGTCTAGCTAACATCCGTTGGATTGACAACATACTTGAAAACTAGTAGTTGCAGTCTTTTTTCTTTCTTATTTATTTTCGTTATGCCACTTATAAGTATTTGAAAAATTTGTGTGCCCAATGCGTGTCCAGTTTTCAACTGATACACCGATCACGACAACTTCGGACTGGTCGGTGGGATTGTGACATGTCTGGCCGAGTCGACTTGTCTTGGTCTTGGCCAAAACGTTTGCTGCCGCAGTCATCACCACCGTCAGCGTCATCGCCATCATCCACGTTGACAGTTGATTTGTAATTTTAGCTTTTGCAGCAATTAAATAAATTAAAAATTTGTTTGCAATTGTGTAATAATTTCACATTTGTAATCTCAGCTGTGACTTGGATTTAATTGCAATTCGATTGGTGTTTTTGGGTTAGCAGCTAAGCAGCTGTACCTTTCACATTTTATATCCAAAGCGGCGACCTTTCTGCCATAGAACCTGTTTAAAACGTGGCGTAGGGTTAAATATTTCAACTCTGCCGCTAGTTAGGAGCGGCCACAATTCGATTCTGTTTTTGTTGTTGCAATAGTTTTGGCCTTTTCGTGCTGCTCCGATTTAGACCAAACTGCTCTGCACCAACAAATGAAAACATTTAAACTATTATATGCAATTTGCATGCCAGTTAAAGTTGTGCAATATCTGCCGTGGTCTGAGTTTTGTGGGATTTGTGCTGGGTGTCATTTGGGGTTGGGTTTGGGTTTGGGTATTTACTTTTTTTTTGTTTTGGAATAAACAAAGTGTTACCTGTTTGTTTTTGGCACAATTAAATTACATTCGAGCTGCTATATGTCTTGTTACCAATTACACTCAATTTTAGCCATAAAAAGACGCCGCCGAAAAATGGTCGTGGCCGGACAACGCCAACGCCTGTCCAATGACACAGTAATCGTTGGCCATTGTTTTTGCTTAGCCAATTGTTGAAACTGTTTCGGTGGTGGTGACCCATGCAACAACATTTAAATTTACTCGTTTTCAGGTACATTTTTATACTCTGTACCGAAGGTACATAGAGTATTATAAGTTTGTGCAAAAGTATGTAACAGGCAGAAGGAAGCATCTCCGACCCCATAAAGTATATATATTCTTGATCAGCCTCAACAGCCGAGTCGATATAGCCATGTCCGTCTGTCCGTCTGTCCGTCTGTCTGTCTGTCTGTCTGTCTGTCCGTATGAACGCACAGATCTCAGAGATGGTAAGAGATAGAGGTGTGACATGTATGGGACATATGCTTCTTATGTCTGCAGGCAGATTTAGTTTATTTTCAATTTTGGCCACGCCCCCGCAATTTAGAAAAAACGTCATATCTCTAAGATAGATGGCTTGTTCCTTCTGGACATACTTAGTTATTAGGATAACTTATCGATCCGCCAAAGGAATGAAGAAGATCGGATGAACGGTTTTCGAGTTATGATCAAAAGACAAATTTTCTTGGTACAGAGTATGTTATAGTCGGGCTTGACCGACTTTCTTTCTTGTTTTAAAGATGTTTGATTTTATGTTTGTAGGCTAGGCAACTGTCTTGATCCATGAGGTGTACTGTTAAAGATATTCTGGAAGAAAATACCATAAAATTTCAAAAAACCTACTAAGATGCAAAAGCCCACAAGAAGACGTGCTAAAAAGCACTGGTTTGGTGTCGATTTTGATGTATGGTCGTGCCGTGACCGTATGATTTTAGCGCTTTGGGTTATCGCAATGAACCAATTTATCATAATTTATAATTTTTCCTTTGGAGCAGCTGTTTACCAGTAAAATTAGGTGATCGAAGGTGAAGTATCTCCCAATACTTTTGCGAGCTCTTCTTGAGTTTGGCACCAGTCTTCATCCAAAATAGTCTCGAATGCGCTATCCTCAAACTTTTCTGGCCGTCCATCGCGCTCTTTGTCATCGGTATGAAAATCAACAGTTCTTTTTTTTTTAATTTACAAAAATAACTTGAAATATGAGGAAATACGATGGTCGAGAAATAATAGGTTACTTGGAAGTTCGGCAAAAAACATACATTTTTTGATTATGCTTCAAATTTGTTCAGAATGTTTTTAAGACCCTAATAATATGATTAAACAAGGAAAAGAAAGTGGAAATTAAAATAACCCTGGGGTAGAAAATGCCTTTAAATGAATGCAGAAAAGTGAACCATTGAAAGTCTACAAATTAGGAGCACTTTTAACTATGTGGCTTACACTTCACCAACTGAAAAAGAAAGACGAACGGGTAATTGATTCGGTTTATAAGTGAAATAAGTAATTGTACGCAAAGGAAATTACCATAAAGCCTATATAATCTTTATCAGAATCTACAGCCAAGTCGATATAGTCATGTGCGTCCGTCTGTCTCTCTATTCGTATGAACACACTGATCAGATTACTTTTGCCACGCCCCCTCCATCCATCGCAGTTTGAAAAAAAATCGTCATATATCCCTAAATTTAATAGATACTAGAGGTTCGAACCCTCTCTGGACTTATTTAGTAAAAACTCGAGTTCTAGAGAAAACACAAATTTATACTGGACAGCACCGGCTGGAACTGCGATCGGCAGCACTTTACATACCTTGTGTGATAGATACAAACTTTGGGAGGTACTGAGTATGTTATAGTCGGGCTTGAATGACTGTCTTACTAGCTTAGTACCACAATTGAGAGAGGCTAATATGGTCGCACAAGGATTAACCTTTGATGGTGGTAAAGGATTCAATACGCTGTTAGGGTATTAAAACTTTTTAAGTGTTAAATATAAATTTTCATTGCCTTTTTTTTATTTTGCAAATGTTGCGGTTGAATGATTAATGATTCAAGCTATGATCGGTTGGTGGGTGTGTGTATCTGTGAGAACTGGTATCTGAATGTGTGTTGCAATTATGTTAGTTGGCCGCTTTTGCTTTCAATTGTGTTGTGAATAAAACCAAAGGAAACCAGCTGAAACCGTCTCGGTAAACCAAAGAAATTGATACGTTGTGTGTATTCCACACTTATTTGCACTCTACCATTGCCTTATTTCAATTATGAAAACTGAAAGTAAATTTTTGCTGAAGGTCAATGAGGCAGTTAATATTATTAGATCAGCTTTCAAAAATGCCAGAGAAAAATATTAACAAAAAAAATGTAGATTATGCAAGCATGCAAGTTAAATGGAACTTTGAATATATAGTATAAAATTAATAAATAATGTGAAAGAAATGTTGGATAACTTGCCTAGAAGTATGCTATAGATGGAACAAAAACTTAAGACTGCAAAAGGTTTAAGCATTAGAGATTTTGGATTGGGACTAGGTCTGAACAGGATTTTGCGCTTTTGAAAAATAATAGAATAATAGAAGGTATGTTTGGGTTCATTTTTAAACAATTTTCCATCCTAAAATTCTTAAAGGACGGTTCGAACACCTTGGCTAACAATTCCATACAAATTGGCTTCACTATCATTTGATCATCAGCTTGTTGCCGAAAGACTCTTGAGCCTCCACCAGAGGCATTTTCGACAAGAAAATGAGAGTCCAAAGGACTCAGCATATTCGCTTGTGATATTGTTCTTTTGTTGGTTTCTTTTGACTACCAAACAGACAATCCGATGTCAAAGTCATGGCTGTGTGCATTGTTGAACTTAGAAAATATAGCAGTGCAATCTTTTGAAAGAAAATTTGTTTCAGGGATGCAAACCGGTTCTGAACCGAACCGGTTTTGAACCGAACCGAACCGCTTATTCCAACTGGTGAACCGAACCGCAAACCGAACCGGCTTCCTTTAAGAATTGCTGAACCAAACCGAAAACCACAAATAAAAACGGTTCGGTTCAGTTCTCTGACGAGTTTTAAGACGGGACTCGCTTTCCTCTAGCCAATGATACTTATTAATTTGGGAATTTGAATCATTTCCCTAAGATTATTTTTCTACATTTCGTTTGACTCTCTAAATTCTTACCGATGCCGGAACTTTTAAGGATGACTTGACGAAAATTTAAGAACAAGTAATCTTGCAAGTCTTCTGAAATTGCCCTCTGATCTCTTAATATACATATCATCAATCTACATTCTTTCATCTAGTGGACAATATTTGGAATTTTCTGTAATACTTCTTCACCTTAATTCAATCCTAACCAGGGGAGTTTTTACACTTTTCTATTCTAATCTTTTCTAGCCGACATTCTCTGTTTTCGAAGATCGTTCCTCAAGGAACATGTAGACGAATCCTTTGAATCCGGACATAATATATTTGGGACAATCTTCTAAGGATTTTAAAGATATTCAAATGGATTATAGGAATTCAATTTGAAAGTGTGCAAAAGTCACATGACAATAGAAATCATAATGTACCTTTGTGAACCACTGAACCGCGGTTCAGTCTGCTCAAAAAACCATGTAATGAACCGAACCGGCGGTTCAGAAACTGTCTGAACCACTGAACCGAACCAGTCTTTATATTCGAGTGGTTTGCATCCCTGATTTGTTCACCCAAACTGAACCGGTTATGCACAAAGTGCTTCCTCTAAAACTTTTTCTTTTCTCCCTAGAAAGTTTTAGATCCATCAATATCATGATCCAAAGTCATTTGGCCCTTATAGAAAACCTCAAGCATTCCATATTAATGAGTGCCTCGCCTCAATCACTGAGCCAAATTACGCGCAATTGTTACCGCCTGCCCGGCACACATCTCTGTAATGTGTGCAACGTAAAATATTAAGTAATAAACTTTGGTTTAGTGCAATATATATATAAAAACAACTACAACAATAGGAGAAAACAGGAGTAAGACTAATCAGCGCATGCGCAGCCATTAAACCAGCTAACTGAGCAAGATTCAACTAATTTATGTTGCCGTTGTTGTTGTTGTGGCTGTAGCTGCCCGCTTGCCTCGGTTATGGCCGTAAATTAAATTTATGATCGCAAAAAAGGCAGCGGCAACAAAAGCCAGCGCAGAGCCCACCGAACGCTGTTTTGTGAGAAGAAATGCATCAATGCATGAAATGAGTTTTTATGGCTTTCATAAAACGGCCTTGAACGCCTCGCATTCTTTCTTTCTTTTCTGGTCAGTTTTCTCCCGAAGTCTTCTGCGGTTTTGTTTTTTTCAGCCTCTTCTTGCCGTTCCTCACTTGATTCACTTTATTTGGCACAAGCGAGCCGAGCTTACCCCGACCCATGTCAGGCCAGGCCAATGCCTGGGCCATAAATTATTCTACCTGCTATAAAAGATTCGCTGCGTGTAATCTGCATGCGTTTCTAATGTGTTTTTTTGCTTGCTTAGACGCGTTGGTCACGTTGGCTGATTTGCGTAGCTTTGGAGTTTAATGATCTTACGACAAGACGGGATGCTCTGTGCCTAGAGATGATTAGCAAATAAATTAGAAAATTCTATTAAATGGTTAAGAACCATTGCGGAGTGCCAGAGCAAATGCACAACAAGATTTGGTCATTATAGAAAACAGATATAAAAATCAAAGCTACAACAAGTAAGAAGGTCGGTCAAGCCCGACTATAACGTACTCTGTTTCTGATTGTTTTCCTGTAATGCGACCATTGTTTCTTCGACCTTTACTATTCCTTCGGCGGATCAATAAATTTTTCTGATAACTAAATAATAATAATAATAATAATAATTTTATTCAATGAACGCTTTACAATCTCAAATATTATTTAGTGCAAGATGAAACAATCTCATTTTGAATAGCTTAAATGTTACATACATATGTGTATAAAAATAAAACTAAAGTAACCGACTTGGTTGCATGAACCGTCCGTCGGCCAAGCACACTTTGCCTCACCCCGCACCCGCTTACTACGCCTGACTTCCCTGGTCGTCCCAAGATATCAGACCGTTCAGCAGTACGGGCTTTGACTAATGCGCTTGCGATTTACTGCTGATTTTTATTCTCTCGTTGTTATAGCTGTACCCTATATTGTTTCCAAAATCTCTTTTCTATAAAGCATAGCTTTTTTTATGAAGAGTACCAGTCCCTCCCAGTTATCGTTGTGTCTGTCGTCTAGGATATCATGTAGTTCCTCATTCGCAAAATATGGTTTACCCAGGGTCGCCCATCTGTGATCTTTAACGCTAGGACATCTTCCCATAAAGTGAGTCAAATCCTCATTTTCTCCGGTATTGCAAAGTGATAACTAAGTATGTCCAGAAGGAAAGAATCTTCTATCTATCTATAAACTATGGCAGATATAACGCTTTTTCCAAATGGCGGGGGCGTGGCAAAAATTGAAAATAAACTTTTACTGCCCGCAATTATAAGAAGTTTTAGTCCCATACAAATTAAACCTCTATCTCTTACCATCTCTGAGATATGTGCGTTCATACGGATTATAATAATATATATATACTTTATGGGATCGAAGATGCTTCCTTTTGGCTGTTATATGCTTTTGCACTAACTTTTTATACTCAGTTTTCCTTTGGTACAGAGTACTATATGATTACACCGAACTCAAAAATTAAGCCATTCGGAATAAACTCATGTATTAAGCGATTAGAATAATGCGTGCCATTCGGAATGGCTAATACGGAAAAAGTTGATTTTGGTTTTTACCCTGCGAAAAACTACATCTAGACCCTATAATGGAACTTAACTTTTGAAGGAATTAGCAAACAAATTTAAAAGGGAGGGGGAAGGGTAGGCGAGACCTAGATATATTTAACTAGGTAGGCGCACTTCCTCTCTCATGTATGCTTACAAAAGTACCTACCCAGTGGCGCTGAGCTGAATGTGGTCGGTCGAAATAATGCATTACGTACGAGCCACAATGTAATGCATTACCTATGAGATTCTTTTTCAGCGCATTTGTAATGGCTCGAGAATTTCTGCATTACAATATGGTAAAAGAATACGCTTGTGTAATGGGGACCCGAAAGAAACATCGGCACGTCATTACTTTCTGCATTACAAAATTCAATAAACTCATGTACCGTGCGGAAAATTTGGCCATTTCTTAAGAAAGTAAGGCAGGTTGTATTCGGTTTTTGAATGCATACAGGCGAGAGGTAATGCATTAATAATGGACGTAATAATGAGCATTTGCGCCACTGGGTGGGTGTGTCGCTCGCTCACAACTTTTGTTCACAGACTGACGATTAAGCATACATCAAAGAGGGCTAGAGTGGAAGTGCGCCTACCTTCTATAATTGTATCATGGGCGAGACAGCATTAATTATAAAGCATGTAGCTAGAAACCCTTTGGAAAAACTTTTACAAGCCGTAGTTTTTCCAAATTCTTTAACTTGAAAATGTTATACTATGTGTGGAATCATTTAGAAGTTCCGAGTCTCTCAAGGATTTCTCGAGAGTTGTACAAACCAACGAACTTCAAAGTCTCTAAAGATTTCTGTGCGTGCATGTGTGTGTACACATTTGGCCTTACTGTATTGTTCTCGGTCTCTATTTGATCTTTTGCTTTTTTTTATGGAACGTTTTACTTACTTTCATCTTGATGTGGAGTTGTTAGATTTTCAAATAGGATCCATATTTGAAATGAACACTTTCGAATTGAGTCATGATTTTAAGTATAGTTCCAAGCCTTTTGTTCTTGTATCAAGTACAGTCCAGTTCAACCCATACATGAAATTTCAAGCCAAAGGTCGGTATCAAGTATATTGTTTTGAACTTGATTTGAAGCTGCTATTTTTTCTGTGTACTTCCGTTCCGCTTACAAAAAGATTAATTATTTTCGGTATTTCAAATTGAAAAACACAAGTTTGAAATTTTTACAGATATGTATGAGCTAAGCTCGAGGCTAAACATTTGATCCCCAATCTGGCCATTCCATAAATTGATTAATGCTACATGATTTCTGCTAAGCCTTTTTGTAATTTGTAGAAAATTCTTTCAATCTTACAGGTAAGTATCCAGCACTTCTGAATTTAAATTTCGTCACAATATTTTATTTCGAGGTAAAACTATTTGCCTTTGTATGTGAAGTGTCTCAAAAATGATAGGCTACTTGATTAGTTGACAAAAGCTTCGAAATTTGAAACAGACTGTTGAAGGGCCAAGTAGATTTAGGGCTTACGCTTTTTCTTCTCTAAAATCTAGTAGGCGATATTACTCTTTTTACTTTACATCAAGCTTCCCTGGTTTTGTCCAACATACGAACGCTTATACAAAAATCTAGAGATTTCTGGAACATAAATTGAAACCTTTGGCATTGCTTTGATGTTCATGAGCGTTCGAATGTGTTTCTATTTATATAAAGAATTGTGAAGAAATACAAATTCCGGGGCGCTGGATTATCATCAGGATCATAGTCATGTGTCACCCTGACCTCTAACGTCCGATTTCATATTGCATAGCGCCATTTGTCAAATAAACTAAGACAAATCAGAGTAAATTGTGAGTTAATCTGACACATCTGGAAGATGTGAAATCGGCCCTGAGCCTTATAAAGTGAATTATTTTTGCCTGTCAGTCTAAAACCCTAATTATGAAATTGAAATCCCAGGCATTCTTTCAAAACTCTTTCCATGTCTTTCAGTTTTTACTGCTTCCGGTTGCATTAATCACTTTTCTCAACTGTAATCTGTCTTCATATATCTTTGACCAATTATAATATTCGTATGTGATACACAAAAGGTAACTTTTGCCCACATCATCTTCATGCAAAATCAGCGAACGGAACCAATGTCAGCACCGTGCTGAGTTCAAGTCCGGGTGCGCGATTATATCACCCAGAGGAGGCGGCAAGTGTCCAACTTGGGATGGCATGGGATCGACGGCGGCATGCATAATTAATAACACTAGGGACGGACGCTGACATTGAGCCCAGTCCAGGTTGCGATTGACTCACCATTTTTCGCATTTCTTGTTGTTTTCCGCCATGTCATGGGCCACTAATGATCTATGCGGGCGCCCGGTCGTACGAACGCTTCGTTGACTTGCCTGGGCCGACCAGCCGGCACCTGCAAAAATAAACTATAGAAGTTTGTGGCTAAAAATAAATTGCAGAAATGTAAATGCCCTTTGCAGAATGAGGAATTGCAAATGGGGAAGTGTTGTTTGTGTGGTACAAAATTAGCCCAACACACTGGGGACTTGACTTTTGTAGAATTCGCCCCTTCACACAGGAAGCGCTCGGTGCGCGCTGTATTATTGGTGAATCTGTTGTAATCGGAGGCATCTAATGGCGTCTAATTAGCGCGACAACCGAAAATGTTGGCCAGGAAACATGTTGTCGGTGACTATCTGCAATTTGCGGCTGTTGTTGTTTTCGAAACAATTCAACTTCTTTCATGTGCCTTGTGTTTATTTTTCCTGTGCAACTGAGTGTGAAATTCACTTTTAAGGCGCTCACTTTTTTCGTTGTAAGAAAAACTTAAACATGGTTTTCATTTTATTTGAAGTCATTCGCTACGCTACAATAATTTTGCGAAAATTGGTGTGGTAAATTAGTTGCCAAGAAGGAAAAAGAAGCGCATGAAATTGTTTAAACAATAGTAGGGCTAAATGCAACAAAGTCTATGTACTTAGTATCACAGATATCGTCCAAGAAATGGATTTGCTCTTTTTGCACCCACTCCGATCACTAAAGTGGCTTCGCCTTAGGCACTTTGAATAGAGACAAAAAGTTGACCTCTACCTGTTTTGCGATTCGTTTGGAGTAAGTATTATCAAAAAGTGATTTCTTTAAATGTTATTTATTGTCTGAGATTTATCAATGTTGTTTTTTCCGTTTGTTGTTAGTTTGGGTTTCGGCGCTTTGTTAAATGTCAGCCGTACCGTTGATTCTTTTACTGTTTCAAAAGTTAAACAGCAATTTGGCCTTTGAGGTGTTTGTGTTGGTACTCGCATTTGGTTATTTGCAATTGATATATTGTTAATGAGCATTGGACCTTGCCATGCCTTGCTCTGGCACATAAACAAATATGTTTGTGTTTGGACAAAAGAACGGTTCAGCGAAGGTTAAGCAGCAGGCTGTGGCAATTGAAAAATGCATTAACTTAATTGCCTCTCTCCTCCTCCAACTCCGTGGCTAATTGTAAACCAAGTCACTGAAGCCAAGTTCCGTTTTTGTTTGTCAGTCGGGGGGAATAGATTTGAATATAAAACGTCATGGCGCAATGAGCTCATAAAATATTGGATGTTTTGTTGTATGCAAATTATGTTGTTGTTTTGTTATTATTAATATAGAAACGTTTTAATGTGCCTATAACAGTTACTCATAATACGAGGTCTGCTATTTATATTACTATTTAAAACGAGTGTGATTTTACATTTTCATTGAAAAGGTTGGTACATTTTATCGTGAACTTAATCAGACTTTAACATATCGATATGGCTAAATCCGTCTGTCTGTATGACACCCTAGATTTAGAAGAGCTAGAAGGAGCAAATTTTATTTGTACACTCATAACTAACCACTTATCGAGTTTGCTTCAAATTTTGACCACTGGGCCATTCCGTCCCGCAGTATAAAATATTGAATAGCTCTTATCTATAATCTCTAAAATTTTTGTATGGATCGGTTACTAAATGTTTAAGTTATGAAGGGTATTAAAAACCTTGCATATTTTTTGGGGTAGCACGCGCTAACATAATATAACATATTATATACATGGTGTTGATATTTTATGCTTTCCATGCGTAACGAATATATCAAAATCAAATAATTGTTGATTTTGACCTACACTAAGACAAACGAGAAAGCTAAGCTAACTTTATTAATATTTTCAAAAAATACACTTTTTCCCATTTTCCGACCGATCGTTTGTATGGGAGCTATTTGATATATTCATCCGATTTTGACAAAAATTTGTAAAATTATTTGTTAGCATGTGAAACAAACAAATACAATATTGCAGGATGCTACCATTAAAAACCAAAAAGATTTTCTAACTGACTCTTTTTCAGACCCATCTTTTGTATGGCAGCTATACCATATAGTTGTCCGATTTTAATAAAACTTAGAAGAATTATACAAAACATAGAAAACCTACGATTACAAAGTTTGGAGACGTTTCCATTGAAAAGAAAAAGTTTTTCTCAGTAAAACTAGTTTTCCGACCGATTGTTCCTATGGGAGCTAAGAGATATAGTCATCCAATCCGGTCGGTTCCGACATGTTAGTAGTGTGCAGCAAAAAGAAGACTCTTTTCACAATTTTAGCTCGATAGCTTTAAAACTGAGACAAAGCTCAATCGACTCAGCTCGTCACCTTGATCAAGAATATATATAGTTAATGGGGTCGGAAATGAATATTTCTATGCGTTGCAAACTTCTGGGCAAAATTATAATACCCTTTGCAAGGGTATAAAAATAGAGGAAAGTTAACTTCGGCTCTGCCGAAGTTTGTATACCCTTGCAACACGTGTTCTAACTAATTTGAAGGACATTTCCACTGAAAACAAACAAGTTTTTCTCACTAATAGGTTAATTACACTAGGAGTGCGTTATGCGTTAATAGCTAAGAATCGGCTATTTTCTCATACAAAAAAAGCTGAATGTTGGCTATTAACGCATAACGCACTCCTAGTATAACAAGGGTTTTAGACTACTTTTCTGACTCTACTTCACTATATAGATGTCCGATTTCGACCAAACTTGACAGAATCATGGAGAAGCATTACAAACTAGTAAATCCGGATTTTGGAGACGCTTGCATTAAAAACCAAAAAGTTTTTCTCACTAGAACTAGTTTTTCGACCGATCGTTCCTATGGCAGCTGTATGTTATAGTCATCCGATCCGGCCGGTTCCGACAAATGTACGGCGTTTTTGTACCAGAAAACTTCGTGCTAAGTTTGGTTGCGATAGCTTTAAAACTGACGGAGGAGATCGAAAAGAAACAGACGGGACGGACAGACGGACAAGTCTAAATCAACTCAGCTCGTAAAAAAAATAAATTTTCTTTAAATTACGAAAATCGAATTTTTTAGTGTACGCTCTCGGTTTTTAAACACTGAACCAAACATGCAAAAGTACGCAATAGCCAGAAAGAATCATTTCCAACCCAAGTACACATATACATAACATCATCAATAGCCGAGTCAATATAGCCCTGTTCGTCTTGTCCCTCATTTGGAGTAAAGATTTCTGATGGGAGGCTCGGAAAATTAAAAAGATGGCTTAGAAGTCTTTGAATTAGTAACATTTACATTTCGCAATACTGAAACCACAAATTTTCTACTTTGAAGCCGTTGAAATGGTGATACCACAAATCCACCAAGTCAAACTGAAAGAACATTTGCTAAGGCAACGCCAAAATATATTATATTTATTGTAAGTCGTGTGCCAATCTGCGTGTAACCAGAAGGGTGTGCCAATGTCATAGCAATAAAATATCACTCTTTATTTTTATGTGGTTGTTAAACTATTTAAATATATTGGCGATAACGCATCAAGATCCAAAAAGCATGCAAAAATCACATAAAAAATTAATAAAAATTTATCACAATGTGCAAATAACTGTGCAATGGAAGCTGACAAATCTAAAATAAACAACGCCGCGACATGCAAAGTGGAGCCAATCACCAGAGAAGGAGGAGGCGCAGCAGCAGGAGGTGGACAATTGGTGTGTAATCAGCTTTGAAATCGACAGTGGCCTGGGCCCGCTGCCTAAACAAATAAACATTCGCAGAGCTCGCAATCAAAACAGAGGCGCAGGCTCAGCTGGAGCTCCACAGCTCACAGGAACTGAGCGAGTGAAAGTTCGACAAATGCAATCGCCCCCATCCTTGCCCCCACGCTGCCCGCCTCGCCTTGCGTTGACAGTTGCACACAAATTACAAAATTAGCGCGCACATGCAACGATGCAGTCCATCTCCACCTTGGCCGACTGCCCCCCCCTCGCCCTCTCATTTAACTCGTGATGCGATTGTCTTTTGCGGCATTTTGCCCCAAGTTGGCAGTTTGGGTCGCGCTTGCGCTTCTGGGGCGCATTTGTTCAATTAGAAAATGGCAAACATCAAATGGGGCCATGCCACATGCGCATACGAAGCTATAGATTAACATACCCACTACGAGGCACTTAATTTGCCCTGGGCCCAGATACAAGCGGAAAATCTGTTTATATCTTACGATTACTGACTTGCGATTCGCTGACTGCTGAATCTGAATCTCTGCTGGGTGTCAAACTTACCAATCGCAAACGGCAATCAGTGCATTCGGCAGGTAAAATGGGCATTCATAAAGCGCAAATTGAAATTATCTGCTTGATGAAGTTTTCTTAGTGGGCGTGAAAGTCAATGGTAAAAGTCCAGAGTCACCTCTGTATCACAGAGGGAAAAACCATGTTCAAAGAATAAGTTGGCTTCAATTCGAAATAACAACAAGATGTACTCTCAACAAAGGCAGACAAAAGTACAGCTAGCCATTTAGACATGCGTCTACATATATCTGCAATGGCGCAGTGAGCTAACACGCTGCCATCGTCTTGGAATCGACTCCCAACAAGTCCAAAGTCCAAAGTATTTTCTTTCTAATATGAACCAAAACAAGAGTGGTGGATGGCTTGAAGTACTTGCAAGCGATGTCTCTCTGATTCTATGGTAGCAGGGGGGAGGGCAATGTAGCATTACAATTGACTTATCGATCCGATCAATTGAAATCCCCCTCATGTGAGATCCATTTATAACCTTGCACCCACCCAACACAATACTAGGGAATCCAAATATCGAAATTCGCAAATATATTAAGAAATATCTACCTTGCTGACGTAGACGCTAATATCCAAATTAGTGAAACTGTAAGACGCATCTCATACAATGAAAACTACAATCAAATGCTATCCCTGAAATATTAATAAGTCAATACATTTATGGGAATTTTATATATACATCCAGAAAAAATCAGAGCGAATAATTTAACTACGAACGCTCTTGAAAAAAATCTCTTCGTTCCCCATTCGTTCTTAAATTTTCAAGAATTTCGATTTTGAAATCCAGGAAAATTCGTTCTCTGTTTAGTGTTTTTAGGCGAAGGGAGGGGGTTAAAGAAACGGAGACAGGAGATCAAGCACATTTGATCTCATTTCGTTTTTAATTGAAGTGGGCATGATGCAACAACTAAGGTATGCCGCTCGCAGTGTGCGCCCTCAGCATAGTACTTAAAACGTTCAGTGTTTCGCGTATTCTTCGCTCAAAAGCTCAATAATTTAAAAAAAATGTGCGCCATACCTCAGTTGTTGTATCATGAGAGCGTGTGGAGAGTGGGGAAGCTACCAAGCGGTGAGTGCCTTCGATTTTTGCCTTGAAAGCCCCCAGGCAGTTATGGCATTGCTGGCATGGAGAACTTGCTACATCGTTTAACAATTATTTTTTATGAAATAATTTTAAACAAAATGGAAAAAAAACAAATTTTAATTTGTTGTATTATTGAAATCTTTGAAGCTCTTGATTCAAGAGTAAACGATCTTACTCTTGAAGAAGCTCTTGAGACTAGAAAGAACATTCTCGGTACTTGACAGTATGCTCTTGATTCAAGAATGAACAATATAGAATTTGAATATGACTAGCACTTAATTCTAGAATTCTAGTACTTGATTTGAGAATGTTCAGTACTTGGTTCAAGTATATAAGCTCTTGGATTAAAAGAAAACGGAATTAAAATTACAAACGTGGATCGACAATTTCGTGGTTGGATAAAGAATTTCCATTGTTATCGAACTTCTGGCAACATTCTTGATCCAACTATAAAATTATCTTTTTTTGTAGAAAAAGGTTCCACTTTCAGCTGGTACTTCAATTGTGACATGCTTCCCATATATCGCCCAGACACAATTTGGAAAATTGCATTTTGAATTATATTTTTCTGTACATTTCAGCAGGCAAATTATTCCATTCAGATCAGGGATTAGTTTTCTAAAATGCTGCTTGTATTTGAATATTAATGGCTATCTTTGAGCGCATTAATAACTATGGTCAATTTTTGCATCGAGGATATCAGAAGCAATATCCTCATATCTTATTGGTAGCAAATTTGGCTCCAAACTTGAAGTTAGAATGCCCTTTTTATACTCTGTACCAGATTTAAATAAGTTTGTGCAAAAGTAGGCAGAAGGAAGCATCTCCGACCCAATAAAGTATATATATTCTTGATCAGCATAGGCAGCCAACCATGTCCGTTTGTATGGAACAAGAACTTCTTATACTTTCGGGCAGATCAAGTTTATTTTCAATTTTGGTCACGCCCCCTACCGCCAACACAATTTGGAAAAAACGTCATATCTCCCACAGTTTTAAAGATAGATGGTTCGTACCTTCTAGACATAACGTATCAACGTTATTCATCGATCCGTCAAAGGAATGGTGAAGATCAGAAGAACGGTTGTCGAGCTATGATCAAAAGAATGTTCGCTGCTGGAGCGCATAAGCAGCGCTGCTTTCAACTGCTACTGCAGCATCAAAATGTATGCAGGTACAGTGTAAGTTATAGTCGGGTTTGACCGACTTTCTTGCTTGTTTTACAAGAAAAATGCAAGCAAGAGGTAAGAGTAGGCAAACAATCCACCATATAACCATATTGCCTATATATTTTGAAGGTTGCACTCTTATCCTATTACTCCATTAACAAACATTTGGAATATGGACTATTTTAAATACCTGCCCTTGGTTTGAAACTTTTCGGTCAAACCCATAACCCCAAAACAATCGTTTACATAATGATTCGAAAAATTGTATAGAATTAATTACACTCGAATGAAATTCAAATATACTGGCATGAATAATTCTCTAGTAAAGCCTTAAGCCATAATAGTTACTGCAAAAACACACACATTTAAAATTTAAATTCGATTTCAAACTATTTCTAAACAAATTCAATTATTAAACAACATAGAGATTTTCCAACGAAACTTCTAACTTTTTGCCACTTTCGAACGGCATAAAAGTGGTTTAAAGTACTTACAATTCTGATCTGTTCCTTGTCAACGCCTTTTTCTTGTTTCCCTGCTGCCGTGCGTTTCACTTTTTGGTTTTTATTGGAAGTTGCATTTTTAACTTGCAATTACCCCAAATACAATTTCCACTTGGTTGGGGTGTGTTTACGACCAGCGAACTTTCAACACCAACAATTTTTATGGGCCGCGTTGCTCCTGGAACGTTGGTTACCCCAAGTAGCCGCATCGGCAATAGAAATTGTTGAATGTTTTGTTTGGTTTATCAATCACTGTTTGGCCACAAAATGTTGCATCATTTCGCATTGCGGCTGATGTAAACAAAATATTGTAAGAAGCTGCCCAAAATGCCTTTTTTTTATTTATGGCTTCATGCAGTTTCTTTTTGGCTACTGCATTTTGGGTGCGTGTGCAATTGCATAGTTTATTTTGTGGCAAGCGATGGCAAAGATCAGGCCTCGGGCGAAAGGGCCCGACTTTGTGCTTTGCATATAAATCATTGATTTGCGCTTTGCGGCAATATGCAAATTTATGACACCGTTAGATAAACAGTTCTATGGCCAGTTATAAGTAAGTTCGGTAGGATACAAGGCAATTGTTGACAGTTTATCAGCTTGTACGTGCCGCATTCTAAAAAGCCAAATTGAATACGAATACATAACCAGCACCTGAACCTAACTCGTACGTAGGAAAGCAAAGGCAAAGGCAATAAATAAAGCACATAGCAAAACGAACGACAAGTGCGCAAAAATTCCAAAAACGGACAACCCGGTGGACGGCAATGTTCTTGGCCCGGGCACGTCAAGTAACGAAAATGTCGCCGACGCCGACGCGCCCGAGTATCTTTCGTATCTGTTGTATCTTTTGTGTCTGCAGTTGGCGCTGCAGTTGGCGCTTAAGTTGAAAGGCGTGACAATGCAAATGCCAAAAAAAAAAAAACACAAATAAAAACTTGGCGCTGTCGTTGTCGCCGCTCCCGCCGTCTTTGGTGTCAGAATCGACAACAACAAAACTTGCTAAATTAAGTTACAACCAAAATGAAGTTTTCTCGATGATAAGCCGAAGCTACATATACTCTTACAGCAGTAAGCGACTTATAGGCTACACTGTTCTAGCTTGGTTTTACTTCTTTGTGACTTTGGAAAAGTTTGCCAGCACGTACACATAATAATTTACTGACGCTAACGAAAATCAAGTATTTTATTAAATTGAATTCATGTTTTTGTCTAAAGAGAATAAAACTCAGCAAACAAAATCTCTGCTTAAGTGTCTCCGAGAATGCTAGGCGTGGTAGCTATCCTACCTAAAACACATAAAGGTGTTCAATTTAGAAACTTTTAAAAGTAAAGCTGGCTATGAAGATCCTATTATGTAACCCTAGGAGGTTCCACCAGGGCTGTGTACACTGGGACAAAATGGAAAACTGACTGGCAGAAATTAATAACGTCGTGGTCTGTGGCTTAAGAAGTATCAAAATCAGTGCTCGGGGGACTTTGGGTGCTCTGATTTCATATTTTTATACCCTGTTCCCATTGAAAATGGGAAAAGGGGGATCATGAAGTTGTGCGAATGTATGTAACAGGGAGAAGGAAAATTTTCCGACCCCATAAAGTATATATATTCTTGATCAGCATGAACAGCCGAGTCGATATAGCCATGTCCGTCTGTCCGTCCGTCCGTCTGTCCGTCTGTCCTGTCTGTATGAACGCGTCGATCTCAGAGACTATAAGAGATAGAGCCACAAATTTTTGCACGAAGGTAGATTTATGCTGTACGCAGATCAAGTTTGTTTCAGATTTGAAATTCCACCCCGTCCCCCCTTTTATCCCCAAAAAACCTAGACCTCCTCTATAAATCCAAGACCTAAAAAGCCGTCAGATCCACAATTTTCAAGTTAGAGCCTCGTGGTTTAGTATACATCAAGCTAGGCTCAATATCTATCTATTCTGAAAAGATACAATCAGATCGGACCAAAAACACCGGAGTTATAAGCGAAACAGTTGAGCTGATAAAAGCAGCCCCCCAGTTGTTGATCAGGACTAGAAAAGTATTGCCTACATTTAGGATGACATCTTCAAAAATTCAAAAACAAATAAATGAAAATAAATAAACTGGGTATTTTGTGGTCGGGAAACTCGACTGCAGCGCCCTTACTTGTTTTTACTTGTTTTTCCGATCGGGTGGTAAAGGGCTGTCTTTTCAAAGGCTGGATTGGGTAATATTAAACAAAAAAAAATATGACGTATCGTTATATACTGTGCTTTTTTAATACGATTCCAAAAAAATGTTCAATTTCATTAAGGGCACTAAAGAATGTAGCCGAAAGTGATGATTGTTGAACCAACCTATTGTATACAGTCTGGAGAGACTCTCTCATTTGGCATTTTGTTATAACATTATTATAATAAGCAACGTTTTCGCCAACACTCATTTTATTGTCCTCTCTCTGAACCTCCTCAATAATATCTTCATTCGTCATGATATTTTCACATGTCAAATCGACATCACAATTGAAATAGTTTTCAAACTCTTCTGGAATGTCGACCACTGCTCTAAGCAGTTCGAAATTTCTTTCAGCTACTTAGGCTTAATGGAATGTTGTCCTGATCCATAAAATCCTCATCGAAAAATCCAGATTTTCTAAAGCAATTCTTAATTAGTTTACCCGAAAGTTTAGCGTCCCAAATAGAAGATATACGTTTTATGCAGTCGAGAAGAGTAATTTTTGGAATAGGTACTTCTTTTTCGATGCATGTCAACATCTCACTCATTCGGAAATAAATGTTTTAACAGCTTCATCCACTTTATCAAATTTTGCACCCCTCATGCGCATTTTTTCGCCATTCCAGGATTTTTTTTTGTAACAGCACGATTCTTGTAAATTGAAGACAGTGTGTTAGGTTTGATTTGAAATTTTGGTGCAACATCCTTTCCATAGTCAACTTCCAGAATGGCTTTTAATTTGTCTTCAAGGCTTAATGTTTTATATTTTGTATTACGATGCGACATTTTGCGATTTGAAGTACTTTTGAGAAAACTAATTTTACTGACATTGTTTTATTGAGGTAACTTTGTTTTAAATGTGTATTCACAATCACATCGAATTATGGAGGGTTCTAATTAATGAAGTAATCGAATAAACGAAGCAGTTTTATTCGAAATATTGAGCAGGCAGGAAAATAGTTCGAATTATGAAGGTAAATCGAATTATCGAGTGTTGGAAGTAACGGGGTTCAACCCGTATTCAATATTTATTAAAATAATTTTAAAAAAAAACCGATTCAGCATTTATTGCAATTATCTTTTCTTCTTTTAATTGAAAGCAAACTTTACTGTGATTTTAGTAGCTTCGTTCAGTCGATTTTACGATTCTTTTTTATTATTACTTTTTTACTTAATTCTTAAATAAATCGAATAACATTTGACCACGGTTAATTGACATTGAGAAATGCACATTTGCCAAAACACATTAAGCAACTTACATGAATTCCCTTTAAATGGTTTTTTACTTTAAATTCAGCTTTGCTCAGTTGTAAAATGTTTACAGACACGATCAAAAATGCAGTGTTGATTAATGAAAAATATTATACACAGTAAAGTAGGGCTCTATCTTATTATCTAGGTATATCAGCACAGTATGCGGTGAAAATTGTACGTGAACATCCAAAACTGGTACGATTTGAACAGTTTTTGGCATACGCTTATTTTAAGTTAAGCCTAACATTTTGGCCGTTTTTTTCAGATCGGTCAATATTTAGATGTAGCTCCCATACAAAGTGAATACCTAGTTCTATTGGGGGAACTCCTAAAATCAGATTTGACACATTTTTGGTACACCGACTTTCATTAAGATCTGTCAATGTTTAGACATAGCTCCCATACAAACTGAATAACTATAAATTAATAAAAAAATAATAAAAAAATGTTTTTCAGCTGAAAAAAAACAACAACGAAATGTTATTAGTCCCCAAACATGAATTTTTATAATAAAATTCAATAATCTGCAAGCTTTGTTCGTTTGGAAGTCAATTCATGGTTGAATTATAGACCAAACTGAATATATTTGACAGTTACATGTGTCACGACAACAGCTGAGCTCTAAAAACAGTCTTACCAAAAAGAAATTGGCTAAAATATCACCCATTATAAGTTCTAAAAAACTTACTTTAGTGAAAAAGACGAGTCTATTTATTTAAAAGTCAGTAGAGTGCATTTCGAGATCAGATTTAGTACAGGGTTGCCCATATTCGACGGACCCATGTTTTTTTTAAAAAAATCAAAGAAAAAAATAAAAATTTGGCGGTTGGCAATCTTAATCATTTAATTTGTTCCAAGTAGATTTGTTTACATCAATTTTTGAATATGATATCTCTCAAATGGCCGCCTCTGGCGTTGATGGCGTATTGTGCCCTTTTTGCAGCATTTTCCATCGTTTTCGCCAACATTTCGGCCGGAATAGCGGCTATTTCTTCACGAATGTTGTCCTTGAGCTCTTCTACGGTCCTTGGCTTGTTAACGTAAACCTTTGACTTCAAATATCCCCACAAGAAGAAGTCAGGCGGCGTCAAATCGGGCGAACGCGGTGGCCAGTCCAAATCACCACTTTTCGACATCAAACGGCCCGGAAACAATTTCTTCAGAAAATCGATTGTTATGCGACTTGTGTGCGGTGGAGCGCCGTCTTGTTGAAACCAGAACTGCCTCATACGCTTTCGACGAATAATTGGCATCACAAAATTGGTCATCATGTCGCGATAATGCTCCTGGTTGATGGTAACAGCATGGCCATTTTCATTTTGGAAGAAAAACGGCCCAATGACCGTTTTCGCACTAACGCCGCACCAAACTGTGACTTTTTCGTCATGAAGAGGCACTTCTTGAATCTCCTGAGGATTTTCAGTGGCGTAAATACGGCAATTTTGCTTATTTACGGTCCCATTCAATGTGAAATTTTAATTTTTTAAAAGCACGTTGAGTTTTCACAATTGACTTGTTCTGTTGAACGTAAATTTCAACTATTTCAGAGCGCTCGCGTGGCGTGTATTGTTCCATGGTAAAAATCTGCTTGGACTGATGCTTTAAACGCGGTATGTCATTAAGCGATCTGACATCTCTGTCAAAAGTTATGCCGTTGCCAGATGGGTCCGTCGAATATGGACAACCCTGTACACTTAGGAAAAAAAAGGAAATGGATCTCATATTTTCATTCCACGGAGCTGAAAATCATCCGAAAGATACGAAAAATTTATATTTTATCGTTAGAAAGAGGATATTATAAAATATCCATTCCAAAAGGGATATTTTTGGACCTTTTTTGTGGTCCGGTTGGAGGGACCAGAAAAACACTAACCAAACCAGCTTGAACACATGTATATTGCTAAACTCAAATGACACCTTAATTATTGGAATATGTCTGTGTATTCTAAAGATGTGGATATTATATAAAAATATTTATATTCACATTGAAATTATACTTTCCCGATATCGATATAAATATGTAGAAAATAGATAATTTGTGTGACTTTATAAAAAAGTAATAAGTAACAAGAGTGTGACCTCATAACGCACTTGACTACTATTCTCGAGTTCTGAAAATCTTAACATTTACTGCCCAATTCTCAAGGCCCAAAAAGCAAAGTACTTACATAAACTGACCATAGACTAAGCAAGGTATCTAATGTCGCGAAATAGAAGATCAGAAAATGTAACTTGCTTGCTATGAAAGCTTTCATCAGCATAATTTTTATTATAAATTAATAATTATTCAAAAGCTTAAGTTTTTAAAGAAATTTTATATTTTATGAAATTTTAAAATCTGTTACATTATTTTCATGCAGAACAAGCCACAAATTTGTGAAATACCCGTTGTTCAATGGCCAACAGTTGCCACTGTTAGACCGACAATGAGAAGTAATAGAAGCTGTGGCTTTTCTTTTTTTTTTGTTGTCTTGGCCAGGTTATCTCTAGGGAGCTTCTTCCGCATTTGCAACGTTCTGTGGTCGCACAAAGTTCACGCTTCAACGCACAAATGTTTGATGTAGACGCCGCCAGGCACTTTGACCAAATCACAGTCACTGCCAGACTCTGGCAGCTAAAGATAGAAGATACCAGAGAATACAAGATGCACATGCATGCATAATATCCCCATGTACGTGCATCGACTTGGTGGCAGCCATGTCTGGCAGGCGAAGATACTGGTGGTACTTTTAGGGTTTCTGGTTCTGCACATAATGTTTGAATTTTTACACATTTTTAAGCCATTCCAACGCAATGCGCTTAGGGCTAATTAAATTTTCAACATTATCGATTGCATTTTATGACATTAGAGCGAAAGTTCTGGGCATCGTTTCGAGTTAATGGCAACGCAGGTTGGGCTTAATTACACCGACTGACACAGCATCTTAGTGACTTGTTTTTGCTTGTTGGTTTTTCTTGTGTTTTCCCTGCCTGGGCTAACGCGTGCCATTTCAAGTGCCACACACATGAAGAGCACGAAGAGGCGGGGAACAGCTTAAAAACTCATCAAGGCCAAGAGGAGCGTCTTCAAATTTGTGTGGTTTCTGTTAGGAAGGGATAAAAAGATTTGTATACTTATTATAATTGTTCGTACCAGAATAATTAAATAGTTTTTGCATAATTTCAAAATGATGACAGTCTTAATGTCATTGAGCCGTTGGAATAGCTGTGCAAAATGTTGAAATCTTGATTATTACGCATACGCCGTGTGAGCACAAAGTTCATCCGGCAGTTTCACGGACAGCAACTTTGTTTTAATTGCTTTTGGGTTGCCTTTTCTCGAAATAACAGAACTCTACTTGCGGTTGTTACCCTTCCCGTTTCCACTTTGTCTGCTTATTGATGCTCTTCTTGTGGTTGTTGTGAGAATGGCAGGAGGAGGAGAAGGTCTTGCAATTTTTCATATTCCTCCGCGAAGCCACAAAACTCCAAATGTTTGTCTTCCGTAAACAGATTTAGTCGTCTCGAGGCGTTGCCGTTGCCGCTTTGTGTTATTTTTTCCAATATTTCTTTTCTATTTGACCAAATGATGGCAGCGCCTTTATGATTGCTGTCAGCAGGTTTGCTTTGATTCCTAATGCGAAATAATGCGGAAATATCTGTCTGCATAAGGGAAAAAAATGCATTTGATGCATTCGATACAGTCGATGCAGTTGATGCCGTGGGCGTGTAAATTGTGCCAGCAGCTACAAGTAAGCTGGGCGACTATCTCATGTGGGTGGCCAATGGAAAGAACGAAAAAAAAAAATACTTACCTGCTACACTTGTCGATAGGAAAATTTGTAATGCCAATTAAGCTCTAATTAACATACTCTCAGGGTTGTGTGTGCGCGGGGGAGGGATTTGTTCTCAATGCAAAAATTGTGTTAATAGCTCGCGTCTAATTTGGACCAAGTTGCCAAGTAAGCCACAAAGTCGGCTTGATACATACCTTTTCAACGTATTGTGTAATTAGAGTTGTTAACATTTATTGTTTATAATAGACCAAATCTTATTCCACTAAGCTCAGCCGCGAGTAGGAGCTAGCGTTTTGTATGTTTCGTCTGTTTCGAAAGAAGAAACGCGACTTTCCGATAAGGTTACACTTGTGTGGAGCGGAGTGAGGGCTGCTCTTTATTGACTTGAGGTCATTTCTTGTAAGCTAGACTCATTGAAAGTGAAAGATCAAAGCTGAAAGAAGAACTTTAAGGATCTCTTTGAAGAAAGCTTGTTTAAACTATGTCTTTCTGCTTTGACACAGCAAAAGCTAATAAATAATTTTATTGCTAGATTTCAGACACATTTGAAATATTCATTTTTGTTTCCTCCCCCTCGATTTTCCATATCAAAACATTTAGAGACGCCGCCGGCTTCGGTGCAGATGTTCAGCGTATTAGCAGCCCAGTTAACAGTTGGAGGGGGCGAATGCGCGCTAAGCTTGAGCGGATTTAGTAAATGCCACGAAGCCGGCGCAGAAAGTTGTGCTGCTTTTCTTTTACTTTTTTCCAAGATATTATGCGGCGATATTAATTGACAAATGAGATTTTTCCTTCCTACTCGACAGCGACAGGGGAACTTTCATTTTGACCACAAGCGCCTTGTTGTCAGCTCAGCTCAAACGAAAAAAATACAGGCCAAGGCAATATGCATATATGGCTAGATGCTTAGATGGCTAGATGGATGGCTAGGCAGCGTCCCCGGCTGCTGTTTGTTGGGCCAACGTTAACCGTTAACTGTCTTGGTCTGGCGCTATCAAACGTGCCGCGAACTCTTGTCAAGTTACTTAATGCCATTAGTGCGGTTTCGAACGCACGGCGTCTGTTTTATGTGGCCAGGAGACAAGCTAGGTGGTGGGGTAGTCCGCATCCCGATGCCATGGCATGAACTGTTAAATGTCAGGCCACGATATCAGCCAACAGATTGATGAACGCTGTCATATCATAAGTTGGCAATGGATGGGTGAAATGCAAAACGAAAAAAGGTAGATGGAAAGTTTGCAATACCCTTTTCGATAGATTGAAACTGGGATCTAAGGAAGAAGTAATATGGTGGAAAAGTGAGGTCAATGGGTTGGTGGAATAAGAATTGCTTCTCTATGAAACTTTGGTCTATTCGTGGATATTATGCAGATGTTCAAAAATGCCTATGACACTCATCGGACATATGAGCAGCATGCAGTTAAAAGAAGACTCTATTCAAAATTTAAGCTCGATAGGTTCCAAACCAAGGGACTAGTTCTCGTGAAAACAAATAGAGGGATAGACTGACGGACCAAGCTCAACAGACTTCCCTTGTCATCATGAAGAAGAATTTAAATTCTTAATGCGGTCGGGCAAAACTATAGTAAATATCACCCATAAGTAACTGGCTGAGCCCGACGAGCACAACTTTTTAAAATGTTTCCCCCATTCAAATCATTTTTCTAAATTTGCTTTCAATTCGGAATCCAATTTTAAAAGGTCTATGCCACATCTCAGATATCTACACCCAAAAAATGAATTGCCCTAAACTCCCGAAATAACCTTAAATTCGTGGTAACTGGGCCTTAAAATGCCGCCATCATTAAGGGGGTCTTCTCATTCAAAACCCGTTTTTTGGACCCTTTTTAAAAAAATTCTTATTTGAAAACGCAAAGAATAATTGAAAACTTTTTTTATTTATTGTATTACAAAAGTTTCAAAGTAAATAAAAAAATTTTTTTTGCCTCGATACGTGGGGCTGTTCAAAAAGTAATGAGACTTCAAAGTTGGTGGTTGAAAAAAAAGGTGTCGTCACGGCGGCCACGATTCCGGGTCTCCGGAGCGTCTGAAATGAAAAAAAACGAGAGCGTAAGTTAAAGTCGGCCCTGCCCGACTTCGAAATACCCGTTACTCAGCTCAGCTCGGATAAGTATGCATTTTAACTCGGCCATTTATTATCCGATCCTTTTGAAAATTTGTGAGATTGTAGATATTGGCCACATAGACAACACTGCAAAATCTGAGCTCGATATCTTGAATATTATTCAATATTTTTTATTGCGGGGGCGGAAGGGGGCGTGGCCAAAATTTGAAACAAACTTGATCTGCCTACAGACAATACTAGCTTACGTATAAAATTTGGTTGCTCTAGCTCTTCTAGTCTCTGAGATCTAGGTGTTCATACAGACGGACGGACGGACGGACGGACGGACGGACGGACGGACAGACGGACATGGCTATATCGACTCGGCTGTTGATGCTGATGAAGAATATATATACTTTATGGGGTCGGAAATGTTTCCTTCTGCCAGTTACATACATTTGCACGACTTTAGTATACCCTTTTTACTCTACGAGTAACGGGTATAAAAACGTTGTTATAATCAGTATAGATGTAATTCTCGGGTGAACCTCAAGCTTAATTTTGTGATTTTTTTTGACAAAATGGCGGCCATTCAAAAAAAAAATTTCAATTTCGGGCTTTTTTTTGTAGTTTAGTGTAAAAAAAAAATAGTAAAAAATGTTTTAAAATTATGGTCGAGGTTCACCCGAGAATGGTGACAATTCTGCGTCGATTCCACTTTGTTTCATGAAAATCGGTTCAGTTGAACTGGAGATATCATGGCCGCCAGTTCGAAAAACGTGGTTTCGAGATATACGAGTTTAAAGTTTGAAGTTGTTTTTTTGCATCAAAAACAAATTGAAATGAAAAATTTTAGTATGCAGTTTTAGAAATTCGACAATTCTCAGTCGATTGCATTTGGGTTCATCAAAATCGGTTCCATAGAACTGGAGAAAAGTGACTTCGAAGTTCAAAAACGTGATTTTGAAGACACTCAAAGAAAATTTTAGGCAATAAAACATTTTTTTTTTGTGAATTACTTACATATATCAGACTGCAATGCCAGCAAACGCGAATCTGAAAAGAACGCTTTGAACGAAATTCGGTAGTTGCTTCAATCCGTTGCATTCAAAAAGTAGCCAAACTAAGCAAATCGCATTTTGACGAAGACCTTGCTTCACAAAAAAGGCTGTATCTTCTAAAGTATTTCGAATTTCTAAAAATCCTTTTAGGGGCATATTCACAACTACCCAAGCTATAAATAAATGCAAAAAAAAGTCGAAAACAAAAAGTTGCTCAATGAGAAGACCCCCTTAACTTTTTAGGTCTTTTTGATCTTGGTAGAAGGCAAAACACGGATTTCCTAGATGTAAGGTCAAATATTTCTCAAAAATGTTATCCCTACAAAGGGCAAGTATACACCAAGGAGGAGGCAAAGACGTTGCGTTGGTTGGGCTGGTATTGTGTTCTAATTCTTCTTTCTGAAAAACTTACAAATACTTTGATTATGAACTTAACCTTAGCATACAAGGACTCGAGCTTGAGTCCTCCTTAACACTAATTACATGGCGTGTTTAAGTTGTCTGTCATTGTAGAAACGCGCGATTTTGGGCCGAGTTACCCTAACGAACCCGGTCATTTTAATTTCTGATAAAATAAAAGGCCAGTTTGAAAGTCGCCTTAGAACGTGAAAGTTATGAGTTTTCTTTTAAACTCCCCCAGTGGATCTCAAGTCCAAAAAGTAAATCTCAATAGTGGATAATATGTAGGAGGGTAGACGTACGAGCTGTTCTGTTGTTAAGTATAGGCCTAACACCATCTGTTTCTGAGCTCTCGGACACTTTGCTTTCGCGGTTGCCATGGTAGTTGGAGTCCTGTCTGTTAGGTGTCACAAAGTGATACCCTTCTTTTCAACGCTCCAATATAAAGTCCCTATTCAATGCAAAAATGGCAATAGCCCGACCTATCCCATGTATATGAGGCTGTGGGTGCGCCCCGGCATTAGACAGACGTCGACGTCAGTTTGGTTCATTGGGTGGCGCTGTCAATCAATGCCAAGCAAAGCCCGAGTTGGAGCAGTCCAGGCCAAGCCAAGTCAACCGTTGTGGTTGCTGGCCCGCCACGTTTACTGGTCTCAGTTTGCCTTGGATTTTGAAAGTTGCCCGGCTGTAGTCAGACTTATTTGCGTTGGTGGCCACGTCAAGAACTTGTACATGCATATTAATGTCTGACATTATGATTTACTGGCTCTCTTTCTTTCTCTCTCTTTGCAGTATGGACTGCGTCAGCTGGATCTTTCATTGTTGTCACAGTTGTGGGTGCTAAATGATTCCATACAGGAGTTCCGCACCATGATTGAGGATCAGGAAATGGATGAGGACGACGAGGAAGAGGAGGAGGATGGCAATGATATGGATGTGCACTCACCCACACCCTCGTCATACGATTCAGTCAGCTCTGAGGGCGGTGCCGAGGCTGATCTGGTGATGCAGGCCAAACGTTTGGGCACCATACCAAAGGTCATAACGACGCAACCAAAGCTGATCAGCGAGCAGCAGAAGGATGCAAAGGCGAAGCCTGTGCCTAGGATGCGCAGTGCCCCTCCCCCACCCCCGCCAGCATTGAGCAGCACCAATCTGCCAGTGACAATTACATCGCGTAAAGCGGCGGCACCGCCACGACCCACATGATGTTACCTAACAGACTTCCTCGCCGGAGTCAGGATGGTCATGTGCAAGGCGATAGTAGGTGAAGTGCCGCCGCAGGCGGGTGCAGCACTAGCACTTGGCGGGGACGTGGGCGTGAGAAGTTTGTCGGACCTGGAGCGGAGTGACATGCACCATCCGTAGTTAGTTTTATATGATCGATCTTGCTTTATATAACGGATATATGAGCGAACCTTTGCAGTTATTTTGTTCAGGCGAGTGGGAGGAACGTGCCTGAGCCAAATCTCATTGTTAGGCAATTTAAGAGCAACCTTTTAGACCGTAAGTTTAGCAGTCCTTTGTGTGATCTTCAGTTTGTAAGTTTATTGTAAATTTGTTTTTCTTCTGCAAAGCCTTGGCTATGGCTTCAGTTGGGGTTCAGGCATGACGGGTTCACCTTTAAAATTTGATTGTAGTTAATTTTTTTTTCCTTTACGTGTTGTACGATTATTTCATTAAACTCTTTATCAATCTACCTACCTATCTACTTTATACATAAATATATTGTATATAACAATTTCTTTTGGCTTTGAAATACCATTTATTGTATATCTAACGAGAAAATAAATCATCTAAACGAAACCAAGTTTTGCGTCTTTGATTTGGGAATGAGCATAAAGAAAGAGCGGTTTCTTTACAGCCAATAAAAGGTTTTGGTAAGCAGCTCACTCTGACATTTCTTAATTGAGAAATGTTCCCAAGAGATTAAACCTAATAATCGTTATGAATAAAGTGAAGTCACGAAAGTATTAAAATTCTAACGGTAGAGATTTTGGGAAGCTTCTCATGGCTAGTTACATCAGCAGGCGCCAAAAAAAACAAGTAAGGGCGCTGCAGTCGAGTTTCCCGAACACAAAATACCCTGTTCATTTATTTTCATTTATTTGTTTTTGAATTTTTGTTTTGATTTTCATCCTAAATGTAGGCAATACTTTTCTAGTCCTGATCAACAACTGGGGGGCTGCTTTTATCAGCTCAACTGTTTCGCTTATAACTCCGGTGTTTTTGGTCCGATCTGATTGTACTTTTCAAAATAGATAGATATTGAGCCTAGCTTGATGTATACTTAACCACGAGGCTCTAACTTGAAAATTGTGGATCTGACTTCTTTTTAGGTCTTGGATTTATAGAGGAGGTCTAGGTTTTTTGGTGATAAAAGGGGGACGGGGTGGAATTTTTCAAATCTGAAACAAACTTGATCTGCATACAGCATAAATCTACCTTCGTGCAAAAATTTGTGGCTCTATCTCTTATAGTCTCTGAGATCGACGCGTTCATACAGACAGACAGACGGACAGACGGACAGACGGACGGACGGACAGACGGACGGACATGGCTATATCGACTCGGCTGTTCATGCTGATCAAGAATATATATACTTTATGGGGTCGGAAAATTTTCCTTCTCCCTGTTACATACATTCGCACAACTTCATGATCCCCCTTTTCCCATTTTCAATGGGAACAGGGTATAAAAATGGTGAAGGTGACCGGATGTATACGCTTTTAAAGACAAAAAAAAGCGACCACGACCACTGTCACAGTAGGCAAACACACTTACCACAGCACCAAAACCCGGCCACAACAATATATAAGTTAGTTATTTATTAAAGCGTCATATTTTATGGGCATAAACTCTAATTGCCAATTGTACTAATAATTTGTTCTCCAACGAAGTCTTTCCAGTAGTTTATATACCCACTAGAGCCCTGCATGGGTGGAATCAAAGGGCCCTTTGCTTCATCTTTTGAAATAAAGGTTCGAGGAAATCAAGTCTGATTTCCCTTTTTATTCGAATAAGACCTGGTGGTCAGATATCTTATGTCAGTTATTTAACAGACTGATCGAAATTCAAGGAGAACTTTACCGATATGGCATCCCCAACATAAAGCATTCAGTTCCGAAATGCAAGCAATTCATATCCGAAGTGCTGCCATATGTTGACGAGGGCCTTTTTAAACACTTTACAGTAAACATGAAAAGCTTCAATGTTATCTTGAGATTAATACAAAACAAGAAAGAAATTCGGTCAAGTCCGACATGGGAATTCTGAGCGCTTCCTCTGATCATATGTGGCAACATTCAACTGACATTCAACTAACTGAACAGGTGTTCACACATATATGAAAGCAACTGACACATAAAATATATAGAGAATGTGGCAGTCTGGCTGTGTGTGTGAGCGCACCATTGATCAGCTCATATTCAATATGAATCCAAGCTGATCAAGCACCAAACAGATCAAGCTCATTTGGTTCCTTAGACATGGCAAGTCACGAAAATAAAATTTTGAAAAACTAATCAAGTCAAGCGCTAAAACAACAGTGGCTGCATTGGTACGAACATATCGAATAGCTTACCTCTTGCGGGTAGGATTCCTTATGAAATGTTTTCCCTTTGCCAAGAACTGATGGTGCATCCCTGCAATCAAACCAAACTGTGGGCAAAACCTTCACTTTCGACTGCACTTGGCGCTCTCGTGGGCCAATATTTAGTGAAATCCCCTCAGCACCAAAAAATTCTGAAAAAATGTATATATCTATACATAAGTATATATAAAATTGAAAGTATGTTTGTATGTTTGTTCCTTATGGGCGTCTAAACCGCTGAACCGATCTTCACAAATTTTTCACAGTATGTTCATGTCGATCAGGAAATTGTTATAGGCTATGTCTCATGCCTGTGACTTGGTCCAAAAACCGCTAAAATTGCAAAATTCAACCGTTCATCCGATTGCGATGAAACTTTGGGAAATGGCTGACCGCTTACCCGGGTTGGTTTCTAAGTTGAAAAAGTGGCCGGGAAATATTCCAAAAACCGCGAAAATTGAAAAATTAAACCGTTCATCCGATTGCGAAGAAACTTTGGAGAATGGTTAAGTGCTTGCCCGGGAATGTCCAAAAACCGCGAAATTTGCAAAATTCAACCGTTCATCCGATTGAAACATTGGGGATTGGATAAACGCTTGCCGGTTAAGGTTTCTAAGTTGACGTAATAGGGGGAAAATGGACCAAAAACAGCGAAATTTGCAAAAAATTATGCCGATCATCCGTTTGCGATGAAATTTTACAGAATGGTTGGACGCTTGCAAGCGAAAAATTCTAAGGTCCAAGAATCCGCGAATTTTCTAAAATAATCATTTGAATATCTATGAAAGCGCTTAAAGCTTAGATTAAAATCCAGCCGTGGGTAAATGGACGATGCAGATTGAACGGATGAATTTTGATATTTTTCATTTGAGCCTATATTATTATGAAGATTTCATAGACGGCAATTGTAGACTGGTTAATAGGAGGTGTATACCAAACTGTCAAATTAGCCGCGAAATTAGCAAAGTTACAGTTAAAACTTTCATTTTCTCACAATGCAAAGGACCCGGGCGACGCCGGGTATTCAGCTAGTATATACACTCATTAAACATTCGCCATGAAAACTAGAAATTCTCCTATGAAATCCGTCTTAAGGCGATTTACCCTAAAATTAAGAAAAATATTTTCCTATTTATAGAAAACTTTCAAAGTTTCAGAAAAATTTACGCAGCAATACGCTCAGTATAAATTTCGATGCTGCTGTATCAGCTGAAACAGCAGGGAACAGTCTTTTGATCATAGTTCGACAACCGTTCACCATTCCTTTGGCGGATCGATAAGTAATCCTGATTAATAAATATGTCCTTAAAACTGTGGGAGATAGGACATTCTTACGAAATTGCGGGGACGGGAGGGGACGTGGTCAAAATTAAAAATAAACTTGATCTTTCTGCAAGAACAAGAAGTTTTTGTCCCACACACATCAAACCTCTATCTCTTACCCTATCTGAGATCTGTGCGTTCATACGGACAGACAGACGGACATGGCTATATCGATTCGGCTGTTGATGCTGATCAAGAATACACAGAGGGAAAAATCGTGTTCAGAAAATAAGATTATTTCATCTCAAAACAAGAACAGAATGTGCTTTCAAATTTTTGGGATCAAATGTTCCGAATGTTCTTGAAATGAGCACAATTCAGCTCAACACCGATAAGTATAATTAGCCATTCAGACGTGCGGCTGCAGAAGTGGACAATAGCCTAACGAGATAAAACGTCCGCCGTCACGTCGTTGCGCGCGGGGGTCTTGGGCTCTACTCCCAGTAAGTTCGAACAATTTTTCTTTCTTTAATTTAATTATCTAAGGCAGGTGGGGTGTTGTACAAGGCGGATAGGTCTCTGCGGACTTGGAGCTGGAAGCGGACCTAACCCCCTGGAATTGGACCAGAAATTGGACTCGGAAAATTGGATCTGGACCCTGGTCCTCTGGTGCTGGACTGGACCTGGACTTCTGGTCCTGGACCTGCACTGGACGTCAAATTTTTTGAGTTTAAAATGTTCTCAAAAACTGAACATTTCAACTCACATCAAGATTTGGCGTTCTCAAAAAAATGTTCTTGAAGTGAGAAATTGTTCTTGAAGTGAGAAAATCCGTTCATGATTAGTTTTTGACACCGAATGTGCTCATATTGAGTCCAATGTTCTCGGTTTTTTCCCTCTGTGTATATATACTTTATGGGGTCGGAGATGCTTCCTTCTAGCTGTTACATACGTCTGCACAAACTTATTATAGTCAACAGATCCAATCAAGGATCCAATCGTCTTGGATCCAATGGCGAAGGATCCTCCATTAAAAAATCTGCAGCATTGTTTATGAGCGCCACTAGAAGGGTATTAAAAGCATTTTCGAAGTTTAATGATAGCTATATACGGTGGCCCATGATGCAACAAGAGAGGTGTGGTGGCATCAGTGTGAGTTCTCTGCAAAGTACCTTCACGTTCAGTGCTGCGCGTACTTCTGAAGCGTACGCATGCGGTGGCCCAATCGTGCAGAGCGTAAAGCCCTTGCAGATGCGTCAGCAAATAAATTGCCTAATGCATCATTATTCGAAAAAAGTAATAAGAGACCAATTGAAAAACATGGTATGCCCAAATCTAAGCCGCCATCGGACATCGTTTGGCCTTGCGAATTATTAATGGTATTCCTGATAGCGATTTAGATTTGAATTAGATTTCGGCAATCAGCTGTTCACAGCTGCTCCATACAAATTGTCTAGTGGGCCCAAAGTAAGCGAGGAATTTTCGGTCATACTAAAAGATTTATTAAAATCAGCTGATTTCGTTTTGGTGTGACCGCATTCTTCGGTTTGGTGTGTTTGTTTACATTCTGAATTTTCGTCAAAATAGCGTCGAATTTGGAACGATGGAATGTGGAACACTGAATCATTTTTTGTTTTTGAATTTCTACCTTATTAAGTGATCAAATTAAAAAACTTTAAATGCAAAATTGTTAAGAATTTCATAAGCTTTCGTTTAAATTATCTTGTGGGCGAATCTATGCATTGCAGGTGTTAAAAAACTTAAGTTGAAAAATCACCCTCTCACATTATCGGTCAGATCTCCGCTCACAGAGTCTGGACCGACATGCACGGTATAACAGCTTAAAGGACACATATTCAAGAATATGTTCAATAGAGACGTCTGCAAAATTCATTGGAATTCGCGGAACCCGCTCAATACGGTAGCTTCGATCTTTTTCATCTGTATTGTAATGACCAATCCCGTGCCATTGCACAGCCGTGGGGGGCTTGAGTTCCGAAGTAAAATAACCGGAGATCCAACTTTCATTCGTAGAAAGTGTGGTGACATGCCTGGCTGTTCCAGTGAGCTTAAAAACTCTGTTACATAATTTACAGTTTCGTTGGCATCGCAAACTGCATCGCAAACTGCATCGATCGATTTGTATGATGATCTTGAAGTTTATTTTGTCGACGTCATCGTTTTTTGCTGCCAAAATGGCTCTTTCTGCCAGCCACGCTTGGTTTATGTATTGCATGCTTACATCGGGAAATACGAGAGCATTTTTCGCATCAACGATTGTGCTGAAATTGGTGGGCAAATTTATGCATCCAGTATTTTCATGAAGACGAACTTTTCCTTCGCCGACATTCACATAGCAATTGGTTGAAAAAAGTCTCAGCGGATGGATCTTTCCCACACTACACCACCGTGGCGATGATTTCAACAAGCGTTGTTCTCATCAGCGCACGTTGAACGTGGAATGCCGGGAAGTGTTTGTCTGAAATCTCCTGAAAGGAGTAACAGAAATCCACTGCGCAAGCAGATAATCCATGTCTCGTGAAACCAATATCATCAAGGACATCATGTCGCGCATCATAAAACGTGACTTGGCACTCAGTGTATACAAGAAAACCACGCCGGCCACTTGCTCTTTCAAGGAAATTTTAACCATACAGTAATCCTTCAACAAAAAGTACCATAGAGCGTATGCGATGTCATCAAAACAAGCGTCCCATCTTATTCAGAGAGTTCAGAGAGGTCACCATCCGGCTTTTGATATGATTTGGTGGGGAGTCGTCTATGATGGTATAACCAAGCTCCAATTATGTACTTTATCAATCCGGTCTTGGAAAAGGTTGTAAAGCCTCTCAACACGACATTATTTGCAAGCAAGCTGTTGACGTTTCAACCAAACTCCGCTCCAGCGCTCTAGTAGAAATTGACTCAAACATGGCTAAGATCATCTTCTTCCGAACTTTATTACTTGAAAGGGCGCATACTTTTAGTCTGACGAAAATATTGTTAGAAATTTGGAAAAATAAAAATCAATTTAAATGCAATTTTATATAATACATTTGGTGTATTTCATTATACATTATCAGAATGGTTCATTCCCTCAAACTTGTACTCCTACTGTAAGCTCACCCCATCCATGGACAGTTTGATGCAGGGAAAATCATAAGACACCACCTGGTTGCCATCTAAGCTCGTGTAGAAAATGGGACAGATTTGTATGCCCGTTAGACCCACCAGCTTGGTGTTCAGCTTGAGGCACATGTCCAGCGGCGTTAACGACAGCATGGGCAGGCAATAGGTGGGCGGTGTCTTGGCGCTCAGGGTGAGCTTGGCAACTGACTCTCCATCCAGTGTCACACTCACATCCACGGATGCACTAAGCACAGCAATTTTGAACGTCACGCAAACTGGGGAGAAGATTTCTTTAAATACACAGCTAAAAGCTGATTAAAACCAAAACATACGCCTCTTGGTAACATTCATCAGGCTGACAACCACACTTTGGCAGCAGTTGCAGGACAGGGATAGCGAACAGCTGCAGGACTTTGGCTCAGCGGGAAATGAGATCAATCCCAGATCTGTGCCATTCGAAGTGGCAGCCTCCACATGGGCTGAATGGTCTCCCCAGTTGAGAATTAAACCCAAGAGCAGTAGAATTATGATGAAATTTGGATTCGACATTTTGCCACTGCCGAGCAGCTCTCAGAACTATTGAAAATGGCATTGAAGCGGCCACCTTTTGTCAACTTGGAGTTGGCACATTAAGTAGTTTAATTAATTCTAATTGAAAGCGATTTAGTTTTTGGGATTTTAATTTGATATTTGAAAAGGCTCATTTAATTTAGCAGATTCGAGGGCTTGGAGATATACAAAGAGTGAGTGCCAAAGAACGATACAATTTTAGGATACTTTTTTCTAGCCAAAATCAGACATACTCTTTTTAAACTCCCGCCTCCGTAAATTGGAAAAATTGTCACATCTCCCACAGGTTTGTAACTTCTAGAGTTTTATGTATTAGCCGATTCGCCAAAGGAATGTTAAAAATTGGTCGACTTATAAGGAAAACAAATAACTAGGCTGGGCGATGGGCAGCACTTCACACACTTCAACGCACTCTAAGTAAATTATAGTCGGGCTTGACCGATTCTCCTAATGGTTTTAAGTTGAATAAGATGTTACGAAATATTATGGAATAATTTTTTTTTTAACTGCTAGCCGTTCATTTTTATTCTTTGACAAATTTTAGACATTCCATTTTCATTCATGAAAAAATGGTCACATTTAACAATTGTTATACAGGGTTGTCCATATTCGACGGACCCATCTGGCAACGCCATAACTTTTGACAGAGATGTCAGATCGCTTTGAAGCGTCAGTCCAAGCTGACTTTTACCATGGAACAATACACGCCACGCGAGCGCTCTTAAATAGTTGAAATTTACATTCAACAGAACAAGTTAATTGTGAAAACTCAACGTGCTTTTAAAAAATTAAAATTTCACATTGAATGGGACCGTAAATAAGCAAAATTGTCGTATTTACGCCACTGAAAATCCTCAGGAGATTCAAGAAGTGCCTCTTCATGACGAAAAAGTCACAGTTTGGTGCGGCGTTAGTGCGAAAATGTTCATTGGGCCGTTTTTCTTCCAAAATGAAAATGGCCATGCTGTTACCATCAACCAGGAGCGTTATCGCGACATGATGACCAATTTTGTGATGCCAATTATTCGTCGAAAGCGTATGAAGCAGTTCTGGTTTCAACAAGACGGCGCTCCACCGCACACAAGTCGCATAACAATCGATTTTCTGAAGAAATTGTTTCCGGGCCGTTTGATGTCGAAAAGTGGTGATTTGGACTGGCCACCGCGTTCGCCCGATTTGACGCCGCCTGACTTCTTCTTGTGGGGATATTTGAAGTCAAAGGTTTACGTTAACAAGCCAAGGACCGTAGAAGAGCTCAAGGACAACATTCGTGAAGAAATAGCCGCTATTCCGGCCGAAATGTTGGCGAAAACGATGGAAAATGCTGCAAAAAGGGCACAATACGCCATCAACGCCAGAGGCGGCCATTTGAGAGATATCATATTCAAAAATTGATGTAAACAAATCTACTTGGAACAAATTAAATGATTAAGATTGCCAACCGCCAAATTTTTCTTTTTTTCTTTGATTTTTAAAAAAAAAACATGGGTCCGTCGAATATGGGCAACCCTGTACTTAATGTTTAGATTAAAGAGGCGGCTCAACGCGGGGAATGGCTATGAAATCGTGAAAAATTGTAGGCGATAACATATCAATAACTCGAAAAAATCTCCACAAGCGCCATCCAATTTTCTAGAATACTGGATCTGTCCTAATTCCAAATTTGCTATCAGTTTTCCCACATCATTTTAAATTAACGCTTAGCAGGAAAATGTTTTCACTTTCGTAGCATCTCCCAGAACCGTGAAATAACCGCTCAATGTTTAAATTTTCGTAAATGTGTCTAGCTCCTCTTTCTATTTAGCTATTTCTTAAAACCCACAGTTTTTTTTTTAATAATTGAGACGTTTTTAAATGTAGAATATTTCGTACGTACAGTAAGCCGAAATACATAAATAAATGATCTTGGATTGAGTACAAAATGGACTTACAATGCCAGCTCCAACAGGAAAGGGCGCTGTGGTTTGAACAATCGACCTCTGCATTTGATTGGGAAACGATATCATTTACATTCGAACTGCGCCATCTAGCTGTCATGTTTGATTCATCAGTGCGCCCTCTATTGGAAATTGTAAAGACCATCCCAAAAGTATGCAGCTGTTCGTAACATACACTAGCGGTCATAAAAACCGCACCACTCACAAAAAATATTGAAATCGTTCAGGCAAATGTCAAGGAATATTATTTTATTTAATACTAGCTGTAACAGTTTGGTATACACCTCCTATTAACCAGTCTACAATTGCTGTCTATGAAATCTTCATAATAATAAAAGCTCAAATGAAAAATATCCAAATTCAGCCGTTCATCTGCATCGTCCATTTACCCACGGCTGGATATACATATGATTATTTTAGAAATATAGATGTATAGATTAAGAAAATTTAATCCACATACAAGGTAAAACAAGAGAGAAAGTCGGTCAGGCCCGACTATAACATACTCTGTATCAACGAAATTATCTGTATCATCATCAATTTTGATGCTGCAGTAGCAGCTGAAAGCAGGAAAGCGGGGGCGGGAGGGGACGTGGCCAAAATTTAAAATAAACTTGATCTGCCAGCAGACATTAGAAGCAAATGTCTCATACGTGTCAAACCTCTATCTCTTACCATCTCTGAGATCTATGCGTTCACACGGACAGAAAGACGGACATGACTCGGCTGTTGATACTGATCAAGAATATATATACATTATGGGGTCGAAGATGCTTCCTTTGCACAAACTTAATATAGTCTAAGTACCTACGGTACAGAGTATAAAACCCTATTATGAGACCCGTAAGTTCTGATAGAAAGGACTTCTGTAAGCATCACCTCATACTCAGTTTATCAACTGTACAATAGGTTCGCGTTTTATGGCTCTCAGGCTTGTGTTCTGCAACTTTACGCTTCATTGCATGCCATAAGCGCTCAATGGGGAACGGTAAGAAACCCAAACATCATATTAAAGTTTTGTTGGTAAATTTCTAGTTGGAAAGAATAAAGCTAAAGACGGAAGAACGAACTTACTGATTTCGCTCTGTGGTTACGCGCAGAATAGCTCTGAAAAGTTGCATCCGGGGCATAGGATAAATGTTGTTCAAGGGCTGGAACCAAATTATTCTTTACGATTTCCGCATATTTTGCAGTATTCAAATTTCCTTCCAGAAAGTGCAAAGGACCACGAATATAGTACGAAAAGCACCCCCGAATCATCTGGTTTGGTGGAAACTTGACGGCTTAAACGATGCAGCTTTCTCTGTAATGTTCTCTATCGAAGTGGAGCTCATACGGCAAGTTGTCAAGTTGTTGAACATAGCAGGTTAATTTTACTTTGGTCTGACCAAATTTCATTTCGCCATTGCTCAATTGTCCAGCTTCTATATTTTTTTTAGGCCAGTCTAACCGCACTTTTGGTAATTGTCTAGTATAGCGGCCTACTCTCCGAAAATTCCAAAAAAAATTTCCTCGATTGACCGCGAATTATGAAGAATTTTCATGCAGAAAATTTTTCATCCATTGTTTCTTTTTAAACGAATTTTTAAAGTTTGATTTTTTACCTAATAAAACAAATGTGTTTTGAGAAATGTGTCAAATTTAATTCAAATTTAATTGGATTTTTATTGTTTATTCAATAATTCTAATCAAAATGGAGTGCACGAATTGCAATTTTACGGTGTCGAAATTTTTGTCTTTGACGAATATAGAGGTTATTGAGTATTTACAGCGTCACAAATGTTTACTACAAGAAAAAAAATGTGGAAATTGTTCAGCTGACTGAAAGATAGCAATAAAAGATGACGGCAAACTATTATTTCGTTGCCGTAAACAGTTGCCTGCTTCAACCATGGGTAATAAAAAGTAAGTCAAGAAACAGTGCAATTTCAATGAAAGTATCCGCAAAAACACCTTTTTTGCTGATTCAAAATTATCCATACAGGAGATTGCCAATTTTGTCGTATTGTTTTTCTTCTATTTGTTTACAATTTTTACTTTAAAGTCGGGTATCCAGCACAGCGGAAACTAAAAATTCCTGCCAAACTTCATATAAAAAAAACTGTGCCAGGAATTTTTAGTTTGCTTTTTCGTTTGTTGTGTATCCAGCAACACGAACGAAATCCACACTTGTATAGATAGCGGCGTATCAATAGCGGCGTTTCGGAAGCGTGTGTGGAACGAGAAACAGCTGATGTTCAGGCCAGGAATATATTGCTGACAATTATTTTGGAAGTGATTAGGCAAAAGATGGAGGCAAAAACTGTGCGCAAGACTAAAAATAGAATTGAAATTTTTAACGTGAGGAGAAGATAAATAAAATGAAATAAAAGCAGTTTAGGCAAGACCATGTCTTTGGCGAATCACAGAGAAAAAGCATTTTGACAACATTTCTGTGAAAAGTGCTTGGGAAAGTGTTGCTGCACAAATAAATAAAGAATATTATGTTCAAAATTATTAAATTCATTAATGTTATAAACGCTTGCTAGCGACTGACTGTAACTACGCTTGAATATAGAGAACAGAGAGAGACACAGAACGTTCCGCTTGACAGTTTGTTTCAATTGGGTTCCACACACTCAAAATAAATAGCAAATTCCTGGCAGGAATTTTCCGCAGTGCTGGATACAGGCCTTAAAAGGTGAAATTCAGTTTTTGGAAGACGAATTGGGATGGGCCAGGCAAACAATTATAGACTGGAAAAACTTTGTAAGGGAAGTTTATATAGATTGGTCTATCCGTGAGAGCAGTGGAAAACTTGGTGGCCACGGAAAAATCGTGGAAATTGACGAATCAAAAATCGGAAGGCGGAAATATAATTGTGGTCGGGTTGTGGAGGGTCAGTGGATTTTTGGTGGTTTCGTGATTCCGGTTGAAGACCGTGGAAAGGAAACACTCTTAAAAATAATTAAGGAAAATGTAGCTGACGGATCCACGGTCATTTCGGATTGCTGGAAAGCTTACAATTGTCTGGAAGAAGAGGGGTTTCTACACCAAACGGTCAACCCTTCCAAAAACTTTGTGGATCCCTCTACACAATCACACACACAAAACATAAAAAGCAGGGACGGAAAATAACACTTATTTTCATAAAACTCTTATACGAATAAAACTATAAAGCAAATTTCCTAAAATTATTCTAAATGCACGAAAATATTAGTTTTTCCTTGCGTCCTCGATATTAGCAATAAAGTTTTATTGGCTGAGTTTTACTGTAATGGTCAACATTAACAGTTATTTTGTATTTTTATTTTAATTCTCAGTAAATAATAATTATTAAAGAGTTTTATTTTTTGAATCGGAGAATACTAGTTATTCAAGAGTTTTATATTATTACTCACAAAATAACTGTTTTTAAAAGAGTTTTATAATAAATGTCATTTAATAACAGTTTTTTAAAAACTTATATAAAAAACTCAGTTGATAATAATTATTAAAGACTTTTATTTTAAACCTCAGAAAATAAAAGTTATCGAAAGACTTTTATTATAAAATTATGTAAATAAAACTCAGTCAGAGACTTTAATTTTAGTATAACAAAATAAAAGTCTATTTGATTTAGCTGAAATGTATGGGATATTCTCATTATATCCAGCACTTATCCACTAAGGTGGAGGTATTTTTATGGAATTTAGAATATATACAATTGCTTCTAAATCACCTGAAAATTAATACGCTTTACGTGGATGCTACAGGATGTGTTGTGCAACCTATGAAATTGGCAAAGAAAAAAATATTTCTTTATTCATTGGTTGCACATATTCCTGGGCATCACATTGTGTATCCTGTGGCTCATGCGATTTTGTCAAACCACACAGCCTATGATATTGGTCGCTTTTTGATGCTCTTTAAGCTCCATAAAGGACTTAGAAGAATGGTTTAAAAATCTAATTACCATTCTACTATTTGATGATGAAATGCTGAAGCTAAATCAAATAGACTTTTATTTTGTTATACTAAAATTAAAGTCTCTGACTGAGTTTTATTTACATAATTTTATAATAAAAGTCTTTCGATAACTTTTATTTTCTGAGGTTTAAAATAAAAGTCTTTAATAATTATTATCAACTGAGTTTTTTATATAAGTTTTTAAAAAACTGTTATTAAATGACATTTATTATAAAACTCTTTTAAAAACAGTTATTTTGTGAGTAATAATATAAAACTCTTGAATAACTAGTATTCTCCGATTCAAAAAATAAAACTCTTTAATAATTATTATTTACTGAGAAAAAAAATAAAATTCCTCAATAACTGTATTCTTAGGAGTAATAAAATAAAAGTTTTTAAATAACTATTAAGTGTGTACTTTTATAATATAAGTTATAACTGTTTCCGTCCCTGATAAAAAGGCTGTGGCGGGACGTGACGGCCGAGTTGCCGTTAATTACTAGGAGGAAGAGGAAGTGCACGGGGAAGACGACAGTGGATTAGGCCCTTCCTTAGGGGACACCACTTAAAAAAAAACGCCCTTCTGTGGCTTACGTGGAGTAGGCCTAATGGGGAAACCACGTTAAAAAAAAACGCGGTAATTGTTTAGTAGAGCTACCCCACACCAAAAATTCTGAAAAAAATATCCTCGATGGACCGCGAATTTACAAGAATTATGATGTCTTCAGATCGCGGGGGACTCCCGCGGTTCAATGGTAAAAATTATTTGAAAGTTGCATTTTTTTGTATAAAAAACAGATTGTTTTTTGCCTTAACTGTCATTATTTCTCAAAAATAATTTATATTTATTTGTATAGGTGAGCTGTTTACCGACTTTTTCTTCGTTTCCTAGTATGAAAATGGCGCTATACATTGGATGAAACTGCTGTAAACTATTTTCCACACCACCAATTTTAGGTATAGTTCAAGGCGCGTTTATTTTTATGTGGTTTCCCCAGAAGGCCTAGTCCACATGTGCCCAACAATGTGAGATGGTCGCTGGAAAATAAACGTTAATGCCATTGACTACCAAATATAGTTTTAAGATACTCACCACAGAGGCTATACCTCCTTACGATCCTTCCGCCGCTTCCTCCTCATCCAATCCATTCGCCGCTTCCTCTTTCAATCCTTCCACCCCTTCCTCCTGTTCCAATCCTTCGACCGCTTCTTCATCTCCCTATTCCTGTGCAGTTTGTTAAATTAGGCAGTGGTAATGTAATAGTTGTACATATGTAGCTAAAGGCATGAATGCGCCGCAGGCAAATTTTTTTTAAAAAGAAGCACAGGCAATAATTAAAAAAAAAATCGCGCGATTCATGACTATTAAAATGACTTACCTCGGAAAAGTCCACATTATTAAATATTTTCCAAGGATTTGGGTTGTACAGCTTCCCGATTTCCAAAAATAGTTGGTGGATTCTCTGGGAGTGATCCGGGAATTTTTTGAAAAACTGAAACTTCGTCCAAATTTTGGAAGCTGTGACCGCATGTCTCACCAGCTCCTCTTACAGTGTCCCAAACAACAAACTTTGCTATTTGCGGAATACTGAGTGAGGACTCAGCAAAGAATGTGTTTTTCCGGACACTTTCAAAAAACTCGCACTTAATTTTTAGCTTCTTCTTATGAGCTCCTTTCTGGACGGTCAATATTTTCCTACACCGGAAACGTCCATTCGCTACCGTCCACTTTGAACCACAATTTGGACACGTTTTTGACTTTAAAATGCAGCCGTGATCTTCCACAAATTGCATTATCACCTCTTCCGACTTAGCGAAAAACTTCATTACCGTATTTACGCAACTTGGGCAACTCATTTTTCGTCGATTTGATTGGTGGTCAGAGTTTACAACGAATATTTTGCTTACCAGAAACAAATTTTTCCATTTATAAATGACAGTTAAGGCAAAAAACAATCTGTTTTTTAAACAAAAAAATGCAACTTTCAAATAATTTTTACCATTGAACCGCGGGAGTCCCCCGCGATCTGAAGACATCATAATTCTTGTAAATTCGCGGTCCATCGAGGATATTTTTTTCAGAATTTTTGGTGTCTGGTAGCTCTACTAAACAATTACCAAAAACGCCCTTCTCGAGCTTGCGTGGAGTAGGCCCCATGAGGAAACCACGTTAAAAAAAACGAACTTCTGGGGCTTACGTGGAGTAGGCCTCATGGGGAAACCACGTTAAAAAAAAACGCGCCTTGAATTTTACCTCAATAGGTGGCGTGGAAAAGAGTTCAAAGCAGATCAAATAGGTGTCAAGATTTCCTCACTTACGCATTGAAATTCAAGCAAATGTAATATTTTTAATATATTTATTTGAAAAAACAAACAGAAATCGAAAAGCATATGTGATCAAGCATGTATTTGTATGGGCAAAAATTACAACTTTAAAATTCGTTTGAAAAGAAACCGTGGATGACCCCCGCGTTTTTTCTGCATGAAAATTCTTCATAATTCGCGATCTATCGAAGGGAGTTTTTTTTTTGGAATTTTCGGAGTGTAGGTCGCTATACTAGACAATTACCGCACTTTTTTAATTTTTATACCCGTTACTTGAAGAGCACAAAGGGCATGCTAAAGATGTGCAGATGTATTTAACAGGCAGAAGGAAACATCTCCGAACCCATAAAGTATATATATTCTTAATCAGCATCAATACTTGAGTCGACATAGCCATGTCCGTCTGTCTGTCCGTCCGTATGAACGCACAGATCTCAAAGATGGTAAGAGATAGAGGATTTGCTTTTATGGGACAAAAACTTCTTAGACTTGCAGGCAGAAAAGTTTTATTTCCCGCCCCCGCAATTTGTTAAAAACGTCACATGTTCCACAGTTTTAAAGATAGATGGTTAGTTTCTTTTAGAAATATTTAGTAATCACGATAATTTATCTATCCGCCAAAGGAACAATGAACATCGGATGAGACTGATCGCTGTAGCAGCGTAGGAGCAGAGCTGCTTTTAGCTGCTACTGTAGCATCAACATTTTTGCTGAGTATATAATTTCGTTGGTACAGAGCATGTTATAGTAGGGATTGACCGACTTTTTTACATGTTTTATATTCCGAGAGCAGGAAATTTAAGCTAGCAATTTTTCTATATTTTAGGTCAAAATCTGAAGTATTTTTCTAAGTTTAAGAAATGTTCTTTGCTAAAACAAGGGCATTTTGCTAATTTAATTTAAATTTTTCGGTTATACTATCTAGGTTCAATGCTAGGTTCTCACCGCCGTGATTTTGTCATCGACATCACCATTTATCGAAAAGACGCGAAAAGGTGTTCGCATTGGCAACATTCTTGCATTCTTGTGTTCTTGCATCCACTGAACAGCTGACTGGGATTTGTTGACATTGTGAAAATATAATTTGGTGCAAGTAAAATGGATTTAGATGATGGTTTTCCATTAATCTATGTAATAGAAACGTCGAGCCAATGTTATTGCACTTGCTGCATATGTTGCAGAGAATACAAATATACAAATTACATTTTCTTGAATTTTATTTTCGCACTTTTTTTGTGTATTGTTTATAACACACTTTATACTCAAACTTACAAAAATTGGTATTTGGCTTTAAATAATACAATCAGGGATGCAAACCGGTTCTGAACTAAACCGGTTTTGAACCGAACCGAACCGCTTATTCCAGCTGGTGAACCGAACCACAAACCGAACCGGCTTCCTTTAAGAATTGCTGAACCAAACCGAAAACCACAAATAAAAACGGTTCGGTTCGTTTCAGCTCTCTGACGAGTTTTAAGCCAATGGTACTTATTATTTTGGGAATTTGAATCGTTTCCCCAAGACTATTTTTCTATACTCGAAAATTTAAGAACAAGTAATTCTGAGAGTCTTCTGTAATTGTCCTCCGATCTCTTAATATACGTACCATCAATCTACATTCTCTCCTCTAGTGGACAATATTTGTAATTTTCTGTAAAACCTTTTACTTTTCTCTTCTAATATTTTCCGGCCGACATTCTCTGTTTTCGAAAACCAGAGAAGAATTTGCGACATTCTTGTCGGGGTTCAAAATATATTCAAATGGATTATAGGAATTCAATTTGAAAGTGTGCAAAAGTCACATGACAGACGCAAATAGTCTAAATCTAAAATTTGTTGAGTCCGGACTACCCGAAGCTACTTCCAACCTGTACCTTGGAACTATACCAAATAGAAGCTGTGATAGTAGGTTTAGTTTTATGTGTGTAAATCAGTGTGATGTACTTGAATCCGTTCTTAAAGTTAAGTCAAATGCAGTAGGATTAGATGATATGAATCCCAAGTTCCTCAAAATTCTCCTTCCACAAATCCTGCCCCATATTACCCATATATGCAACACTGTGCTTACTTCCTCGGAATTCCCAGACGTATTTAAATTGGCTAAAATAATCCCAATCCCTAAAGGAAAAGGTGAATATAGGCCAATTTCTATATTACCGTTTTTGTCCAAAGTTGTTGAACAATTGATGGCACATCAAATAAGCAAATTTCTGACTGAAAACTCATTATTAAACAGCGTACAATCTGGGTATAGAAAATATAGAAGCTGCACCACGGCAATATTGAACATCACTGTGGACATTAGAAGACAAATGTATGACGGCTATGTGACCTTTCTAACACTACTTGACTTTAGCAAAGCATTTGACACGGTTAACCACGAAATCTTAGTTACAAAGCTAGTTAAACTTTATAATTTTACTGATACTGCCATTAAATTAATAAAATCCTACTTAAATCATAGAAAGCAGGCAGTGGTTGCAGAGTCCGAAACGTCATCTATATTGCACCTTAAACGTGGTGTACCCCAAGGCTCAGTCCTTGGTCCACTTCTTTTTTCTGTATATGTAAATGACCTTCCAGATGTGTTAACTAATTGTAATGTCCACCTGTACGCAGATGATGTCCAAATGTATGTTAGTCGTCCTTTGAGAAAAATAAATGAGTGTGTCAATTTATGTAATAGTGATCTTATAAGTGTTAATGAATGGGCTCAACTGAATGGACTGTCACTCAATCCAGCAAAATGCAAATGTCTAGTGATATACAAAAAATCCCTATGTACGAGAGACCTTACGAAATTAAAGATTAATGACACACCTTTAGAATATGTATCACAAGCTATCAATCTCGGCATAACATTTAATGATACATTGTCTTGGAATGATCAAGTAACGAAAGCTGCAGGGAAAACCCATGGAATTATAAGGCAACTATCTTTAAGCAAGTATTATTTACCGACAACTATAAGACTTCTAATCGCGAAGACTTACCTAATACCAACGCTTTGCTATGGAATAGAAATATTTGGAAATTGTGATGCCGCCTCTCAGAGAAGACTAAATGTAGCCTTCAACAATATCGCAAGATATGTCTATAATAAAACTTCAGAGTTCAGAACGTGGACTGGGTACAGATCTTTACTACTTCTGCGAAAGATAATATACACCAAACAACCATTCTATTTATATGACAAAATTAGTTTTGCAACTTCAACAAGAACCATGAATTTGAAAACAGTACGACACAAACTCTCCAGCTCAGAGAATCAATTTTTTGTTTACACTGTTCGGTTGTGGAACCAACTCCCACCCTATTTAAAAAAGTAGTGCAACGCAATTTAGAGACAAACTTTATACTCACCTTAAAAATTAAAACATATATTTATAATAATAGAACAAAATCAAAATTAAAACAAATCAAAATTTGTATTTGTAAAAGTAGATTAAGTTAGGATGCTAAGGATATATCTTCTAAAATTGTATTTGTGACTGGTGCAATAATCATAAGTTTTATACTTGAAGCACCGGGAATATTGTAAAATAAATAAATAAATAAATAGAAATCATAATGTACCTTTGTGAACCACTGAACAGAACCGGAACCGCGGTTCAGGCAGCTCCAAAAACCGTGTAATGAACCGAACCGACGGTTCAGAAACAGTCTGAACCACTGAACCGAACCAGTAAATATATTTGATTGGTTTGCTTCCCTGAATAAAATAATAATAATTAATCATACCTGCCATGCCGATTTTCTTTTGTTTGTTTTGCGCTTAAAGTTCTACAGTTGTTTATTGTTTTTGTTATTGCTTGCAGTTGTAACGGTACCAGTAAGATAATCAAAATTCTCGATACACTGTCAAGTCACTACTTGAAAAGTCACGGATGCAACCGCATCCAAATTGGATGCAACTGGTCTGCTACCACTAGCCGCTATGATTTTTGTATGGCGTGCAACTTGCATCCGACACAAGAATGCAGGAATGCAAGAATGTGCTGTAGTGAGAACCGGGCATAATGGGTCCTATTGAAAAATACGTCTTGTGTTTGATGACATCGTACTCTAAGCTATAAGTAAACATTAAAATTATTAATTCTCTGACTTGTACATTTTCTAGGAAAGACACCCTTTGGGGTTTAACCACTTCTGAATCATATCAAGTTGACATGATCAACTGAAGTCTATTCTTAACTGAATTTCTGTGGCGGAACATGATAAGCGTATCCAAATTCATATAAAAGAGGCGGATGCTCAACACGAGAGCAGTGCATTCCGAAATTTTCAAGCGTTATGATTGTTCCAGTACTGTTAAGTCTAATGCTCTGCCTGAGCGACGTGATTGGAGATGATGGTGCGAGTAAGTTGGCGTGCATCTTAGCGCAATTGCTAACACGAAATATTTTTCAGCTTTTTCGGACTATTGCGACTCCGCTTATGATGCACCGGGCCAATGCATCTCGGTATATGATTGTCCCAGAATATATAATATACTTGTAAAAGACGCAGAGGATGGCAATCTAACAGATGAGGAACGGTATCTAGTGAGAAATAGTGGGTGCATTGGTCCTGATGTAAGTTGATTAATTTGGCGTAGTTCTCTAAGCTCAATGAACTCCTTTGGAAATATTTAAAGGAGAATACTGCGTATGTATGCTGCGAGGATGAAGTCAGTAGCTTTGGATTGGAGCAGTTGAAGCAAAAAGATGTGTGTGGAAAAATGGAAGCTTTAAAAATTATGGGCGGCCACCAACTGCCAATGGGTGCGAGGCCCTGGATGGCATTGCTGAAATATAGATGTGATGAGCAATCTAAAGAGAATTGTCTTACAAATGAACATCTTCAATTTAAATGTGGCGGATCGCTAATCACGAATCGTATGTAGTATTTTGAGTCACACTTTTCTTGCTAATAAGACTTCCCATGCAGGATTGGTGCTAACCGCAGCACATTGTGTCCATTCTAAGGCAGAGAGGCTGTAAGTTGAAATTATTTTGGCACTTCAAACTTCGATGATATTTGATCTATTGAATAGCATTGGAGTTCGTCTGGGCGAGTATAACATAACAAGTAAGGTGGACTGCCAGGATTCGGTATGTGCCCCCCCAGTTCAAGATGTTGGAATTGAATTAATCATCGTGCATGAAAGATGGGATATAAATTCTTATCAGAATGATATAGCTCTGATAAAACTGGACAGGAATGTGGATATCAGTGGTTGTATGTTCGAAACAAATCCGAAACTACCAATATTGAGTCCTTTTCTTACAGCTTTTATTCGTCCCATCTGTTTACCCTTAACGGAGAAACTGCAGAATCAAGTGGAAAGTCATTCAACCTACAATGTAGCCGGCTGGGGCCAAAGCGAGAAAGAAAGTTTATCGGCTGTGCCAATGGAGGCAACTATTAATCTAGTGGAGCGAGAGACATGTACGCAAGCATTTCGAACACAAATTAAAAGAAATCAACTTTGTGCGGGTGATGGATTGGCGGAGTCCTGCAACGGAGACTCCGGCGGTCCCCTTATCTATACATTTGTTTATTTCGGTGTGCAGCGCTTTGTGCAAATGGGAATTGTGAGTTCCGGTTCCTACAGCTGCGGCTGGACACCAAGTTTTTATACTAATGTGGGGAAGTACATACCATGGATAACCCAGAAGGTAGCCTTACATACATAAAATCACTCGCTTTGTTAAACTGTGTGTAATAAAAACAAGGAAGAAAGTCGGTCAAGCCCGAATATAACATACACTGTACAGGGTTGCCCATATTCGACGGACCCATGCTTTTTTTAAAAAAATCAAAGAAAAAAATAAAAATTTGGCGGTTGGCAATCTTAATCATTTAATTTGTTCCAAGTAGATTTGTTTACATCAATTTTAGAATATGATATCTCTCAAATGGCCGCCTCTGGCGTTGATGGCGTATTGTGCCCTTTTTGCAGCATTTTCCATCGTTTTCGCCAACATTTCGGCCGGAATAGCGGCTATTTCTTCACGAATGTTGTCCTTGAGCTCTTCTACGGTCCTTGGCTTGTTAATGTAAGCCTTTGACTTCAAATATCCCCACAAGAAGAAGTCAGGCGGCGTCAAATCGGGCGAACGCGGTGGCCAGTCCAAATCACCACTTTTCGACATCAAACGGCCCGGAAACAATTTCTTCAGAAAATCGATTGTTATGCGACTTGTGTGCGGTGGAGCGCCGTCTTGTTGAAACCAGAACTGCCTCATACGCTTTCGACGAATAATTGGCATCACAAAATTGGTCATCATGTCGCGATAACGCTCCTGGTTGATGGTAACAGCATGGCCATTTTCATTTTGGAAGAAAAACGGCCCAATGACCGTTTTCGCACTAACGCCGCACCAAACTGTGACTTTTTCGTCATGAAGAGGCACTTCTTGAATCTCCTGAGGATTTTCAGTGGCGTAAATACGGCAATTTTGCTTATTTACGGTCCCATTCAATGTGAAATTTTAATCGTCGAATATGGACAACCCTGTACAAACGAAATTACACGCTCAGCTGAAACTCGACAACCGTTTATCCGATCTTCACGTTTTTTTTGCGGATCGATAAGTAGTCCTGATTACTAAATATGTCTAGAAAGTACGTACCGTCTATCTTTAATTCTGTGGGGGATATGACGTTTTTTTCCAAATTGCGACGGAGGGAGGGGGCGTGTCCAAAATTGAATAAACTTGACCTGCTTGCAGACATTAGGTGCATATGTCCCATACATGTCAAACCTCTATCACTTACCATCTCTGAGATCTGTGCGTTCATACGGACAGACAGACGGACATGGCCATATCGACTCGGCTGTTGATGCTGATCAAGAATACATATAGTTTATGGGGTCAGAGATGCTTCCTTCTGGCTGTTACATACTTTTGCACAAACTTATTATACTCTATCTGCCTACAGTACAGAGTATAGTTATAGAAAACAAATTAGTTAATCTAGACTAGAGATGGGCGCAAGTCGGATTTATTTTCTTCCGCTTTTATCTCATGACCGACTTGACTTTAGCAAAATTTTCGAAAGCTTGAAGAGAGAAAACTGTCTCTCAATGCATTCTTAAGCGCAACTAACTTCAGCTTGGTTTGTAGGTAAAAGCTTTTCTTAGGCCTATTTAAGCCCTCATGTGGCCTGTTTGCTGATCGGTCATACATCCAAGTACATCCTCCACGTCGGATAGCTTCCTTTGCTACGCGTGAGAGGTTATAATCGGGCAAAAGCCGCATAAGTTAAATTTTCGAGCAGTAGAAGAGCCAAAGTGTTGTGCCACAATCTATATCAAAATGGTAAAATTTATATTCGTGTCGGCTGTGCAACCCAACCAATAATATTTGTAGCTTACAACCTCATGCTCTTCCTTAGGGCATTATCATTTAACTATAATATTCACGGGTTGAAGCCCATCACTTGGCCTCGAAGGGAAGGAAGCAGGGTGTAGAAGTAGAGCAAAGAAAGAAAAGGGAAGGAAAGTTGACTTAGAATAGAATGGTTCAGTTGCCATTTTTCCCCACCCTACCATGATCACCAGGGGCAGTAATGAACTAATGTCCATTGGTGATCCCTTGAACCATTGCTAGTTGGTCACCATAACTCGAATTGGCTCCTCATGGTTTCCGGAATAGCAAATAGTTTAGTTTAATTTCATTATAATTTTAATTCAGGATTCTAAGCATAACTAAAGTTTAAAGAGAAAATAATAGGAAAAGACTAAAGAGACTAAAAACAGATTTTGCCAAAAGAAAAATTAAGCGTATGGCCAATTAGCCAAAAAAAATAAACTTTTCAAAGCGCAAGTGAAAAGGTGAACTAGAACGCTGAAAATGCAAGTTACAATGACATTTCGCAATTTCGTTAGTATTCAAGGTGTAATATAATAATAGAAAACTAATGTAATTAATAATATGAAAGGAATATAAACAATAAGTAAGGAATGAGTAAGAGTGGACAATGATCCACTTAGCGGAGTACCACTGTACGAGGCTGGAGCAGCTGCTTGGAGCAGGCGCAAGAATTGGGCATTAATGTAAGCAATGCCCCGCAACGGTGAGCAGCGATCTCAGCTAACTCGTTTGGTTTTGGTTTGCCCGTCCGTAGATGCTTATCGATGCCTATCGTTTACCTAAAATAATTATGATTGGCTTAATGCTGCAGCTTTACAAAAGAAAGTTCTTGAGAGTCATCTTAAGAGCGGCACTTCGATTCCCTATTTAGGTAGGCCATAGGTAAGCACTTCTCTCTAGGGCTGATCAAATGGGTTCGCAGTTGTGGGTGGCAAAGGTGACTGGGCGGCGTTTAATTGCTCTTCATGTTGTTTTAAGAGATTGACCAATCCCAAACGCAATAAGAATAATCGCTCTTAATCTTTCAAACAGCAAAAAATCAAATTATGTTTACAGACTCATGGGCCAACACTTACTACTTCATTGCGGATCCAACGGCGAAATATCTTTCTCCGGTACGATTCGCTGTGAAATGCTGGCAAAATAATTTCCAAACTGTTTTCGGAGTTTTGGGCTTGGAAAAGATTAGTTTATCACAACACAGGTCAGTTTGTTCAGCCCCAACAAAAGAGATTCAGTGAGAAAGAATTAGGCGAGCTTCTCTACCGGCAGCCGCGTTCATTTGCTCATTTGGCTCACGAAAAAAATTACCTAGTTTGGGAGAAAAACCAATTATGCTGAACAACTAATAACGCTTTGGTTTCACTTTAGCTTGGCTATTTATCCGGATCGGATGACTATATCTCATATCTCATAGCTTCCATAGGAACAATCGGTCGAACACAGAACAACCCTCACAACCCTTAAAAACTTTAAAATTATCATGAACTCCAAACACTCCCTGATTGAACAGATATACAAAAAAATTACCAAGTCAAAAAGAAAACCAAAAATTCCCTCCTCCATTTATGACACAATAGAACATCACCTATACCAAACATAAAATAATCAACTCCCCCCTGGTTGTTTGTCAACACATGCATAAATACTTCCCTACACACCACATTGAAATCAGACACACCTCAAATAACCTACCAACAGAAGTTCAGAGAAATTAAAAACACCTCAAAGAACCGAACATTTTTATACACAGATGGCTCCAAATCCTCTAACGGAGTATCCTACAGCATCACAACAGAAACAGACATAATTAAATACCAGACACTACCCCTACACTCATCTATCTTCACCGCGGAAATTGCGGCAATTCTAACAGCCTGTAATTACGCCAACAAACAGAAAGGAAAATTCACCATTTGCACCGACTCCCTCTCCTTGCTACAATCAATACAAAACACTAATAGCCAAAACTTTTATATTAGCTCTATCAGAAAAATCCTCAACTCAAAGAAAAACAAGCTGTCACTATTATGGGTCCCCGGACACTGCAATATAGTTGGCAATGAACTAGCAGACAAAGCAGCAAGTAATGCTCTAAAATTTCCTCTAACAAATCAAAATAATTTCAACCTCTCAGATATTAACACATATGTAAGCAACAGGACTCAAACATTCGAGGAGACTGTTTGGAATAAAACCTCTCCACATTACCAACAGATTAACCCAAACAAAAACCCCACTCAAAAATTCCCAGTTTCAAATATTTCACGAAATGACGCAATAAAATTCATAAGACTTCGATTGGGCCACACCAATCTAACACACAGCTTTATCCTCGAAAAAACCCCACCACCGATCTGCACAACTTGCAACACAACCCTTTCCATCCCCCACATCCTAATAGATTGTCCACAATACCAGCACAATAGAAATAAATTCCTCAAACCAACAATAAATGAAACATTATCATATAGCAACGCACACCAAACCATAGAATTCCTTAAATCTTGTAACATATACCACACCATATAATCCTGTAAATATAAAAAACAATAAATTTTAAGCAGTCTAACTAAATCATATCTAAAACTAATACCATTGCAACTAAAACACAACACATAACATTTATACACTACCCACATAATAAACCTAATCTTAATCACAATTAGCCTTAGTCGCTATAGCTTAATTAAGTTACACACAATTTGTAATTGCGTCCTAATGTTGTAATAATAATAATAATAATAATAATCGGTCGAAAAACTAGTTTTAGTGAAAAGAACTTTTTTCTTTTCAATGTAAAAGTCTCCAAACTTTGAAATCGTAGGTTTTCTATGTTTTTTTTTATATTTCAACCAAGTTGTATTAAAATCGGACAATAGCTGCCATACAAAAGACAGGTCTGAAAAACAGTCTTAGTTAGAAAAACTTTTTTGTTTATGTTGGTAGCATCCTGCAATTTTGTTTTTGCTTGTTTCACATGCTTTCACACAATTTTACAAATTTTTGGATAAATCGGATAACTATATCATATAGCTCCCATACGAACGATGGGTCGGAAAATGAGAAAAGCAGTACACTTCCAAGGGTATAAAAACTTTGGCACAGACGAAGTTAGCTTAGCTTTCTCGTTTATATTGATATAAAGTTCGACTTATGGTTATGGCTTTTCAGGGACATCCAATTGCAGCCTCAGGGTCTGCACTGGGCGCTCATTTTGGGAGAACTTTTTCCCAATTCACTGCACTGAACTTTTGGTGGTTACGACTTTGGCTGTGGTTTTCACTTTACTAGAATCACACTTGGTTTTGCAGATTCTTCGCTGAGAGCTGTGGCTCGATTGCGATCGGTGGTGCTGGGAAATCTGCCTCCTAGGCAATGAGGTTAGTGCCGCCAAGGGCAAGAGTTTGGGGCTAGCAACCGGGACTTGGGGCCAGACGTTTAGCTTTAGGAATATACCAATACCACACACCAACTTGTTAGAGGGATGCCGTCGCAGCGGGCGAACCAAGGATAATTACCAATAGGCTGGCACCAAACGAGGTTGTGACGATGGAGGCGGTAACTGGAGTGGCTTTGCTTCAGCTCTTGCCCTATTCTTCTTTGCCCTTGTTGATATCGTTTTGAAAGCTGCGCGGAATTAAGACGGTTAGCAACCAGGAAACTGGAACTGGAACGCGGCGTTCAAATTTCCACAAGAAACAAGAAAGAAAGTTGGTCAACCCCGACTAACTTATAAACACTAAACGTGGTTTTCTCAAAACGACTTTTTTGAATTCGGTGACCGCGAAAACTCAAAAATTTGTGGACCGATCTGTTTGAAATCTTACACATTTCATGAATAAATATTTGACTCCCAGCCAACGATCCCCTTTTATTTATTTTTTGCTTCTAACCGATTTTACAGCGACAAAATTGCGAATTTATTGGTCTAAAAATCGAATTTTTAACTATGTTATGAAATGTCCGTCAAAATAGCGTCGAAAAGTTAGCGTCGATTTTGGAACGATGGAAACTGGAACACCGAGGAGTTTTTTGTTTTTCAATTAAATCTGTATTAAGCAATCAAATTAAAAAACTTTGAATGCTAAATTGTTAATAAATGAATAAACTATTGATTTAAATAAGTTTTGGGTGGATTTATGTTTTGCAGGTACTTTAAAAATCCATTTGAAAATTCGCCTCCTCACGTTTTGAGTCATATCTCCACTTTCAGGATATGTACCATAACAAGGTATATGCCATTGGATAGAACACATATTTGAGCGTGTTTTAAAACAAAAGTCATGCAAATCGTGTGAACAGTTTTTGAGTAAAACGTCTAACAGTGGACCAACCTCATGTTTTCCTCCATACAAAATGGCCAATAAAAATTGCTTGCATGAATCAAGACATATATCTCCACTTTCGGGAGATGTACCATAATAAGCCATATACCATTGGAAACATATTCAGGAGTGTTTTAAAAGAAAAATCATGCAAATCGTGTGAACAGTTTTTGAGAAAATCTCTTAACAGTTGATCAACCTCTAGCGTTTCTCATACAAAATTACTCAAAAAAAACATTTTTTTAAGTCCAGCCCCATAACTCCACTTTCAGCAGATGTACCATAATACGCCATATGCCATTGGATAGGACACATATTCAGGAGTGTTTTAAGAGAAAAATCATGCAAATCATGTGAACAGTTTTTGAGAAAAACGCTTATCAGTGGGGGTGCCTTGTCTTGATATTTAAAAATGATAAGAAGGGCGCCAGTTTAGCAGTCGGAACCAGTCATGGAACCAGCGCTGAAAAACTGAATGAAGCAAATAAATATAAAAATAATTAATTTATAATGTTAAATTAAGGCTTTCTGTACAATTATAAAAAATCCTCAATAAAATGTTCAACATCCAACTTATTCGGACCTTTTTGAGTATAACCATAAATTCGTTGGTAACTTTTCTATTTAAGATTGCGGGATAACTAAGAGATGTACCAACATGCACGATATCTTGAAAGATGCGCATTTTTATCACCTGTTTTATAAAAAAAACTTCATCACGATCGTGTGAACAGATTTTGAGTAAAACCGATTCGTTGCTAACTTTTCTTTTGAGAATTGCGGGATAACTGGGAAATGTACCAGCATGCACGATATGTCAAAGAACGTGGATTTCAATTCTCTTTAGTATAAGAAAAGAATCATCGCAATAGTGTGAACAGATTTTGAGAAATTTAATTTTTTTATATTTCCATGTTAGTGACCATTAGTCACTGTCTGTGACCCAGTGTGGCCATACTACTTATTTCAACATCACTATGCTTTTAAGACTTTCTGGCAGCTCTAGTGCCTGGCGCTGCCATGTGCATAGTACTGCCGCCGTTATTCTGGAAGTAGTGACGAACAAAAACAAAATAAACAATTATTCAACAATCAAACAAAAAGTGCATAAACATTAATTTAGATACTCAATATTTAAATAACAACATTCAGTTACTGCATATTTGACATGGACTGTAAGTATTGCTTTAAGCTTAAAGGAAAACGTGGATGTATCGTATTTTTATACTCTGTACCGTAGGTACATAGAGTATTATAAGTTTGTGCAAAAGTATGTAACATCCAGAAGGAAGCATCTCCGACCCCATAAAGTATATATATTCTTGATCAGCATCAACAGCCGAGTCGATATAGCCATGTCCGTCTGTCCGTCTGTCTGTCCGTATGAACGCACAGATCTCAGAGATGGTAAGAGATAGAGGTTTGACGTGTATGGGACATATGCTTCTTATGTCTGCAGGCAGATCAAGTTTATTTTCAATTTTGGCCACGCCCCCTCCCGCCCCCGCAATTTAGAAAAAACGTCATATCTCCCACAGTTTTGAAGATAGATGGCTTGTTCCTTCTGGACATATTTAGTTATTAGAATAACTTATCGATCCGCCAAAGGAATGAAGAAGATCGGATGAACGGTTTTCGAGTTATGATCAAAAGACAAAATTTCTTGGTACAGAGTATGTTATAATCGGGCTTGACCGACTTTCTTTCTTGTTTATTTAAAATCCCAAAACTAGAGATGGATCATGGCCATTTCCGTAGAAAACACAAGTATGTATGCAAATGTAACTTATAATCTATTAGTTAGCTATATTCAGTTAATGCGTTGTAGCATGAGGAAAGCGTCTATTAGTGTACACAACTTGAGCCGAGTTGATTTAGCTTTGTCTGTCTGTCCGTCCGTCCAACCGTCTGTTTCTATGTTACCTCCTCCGCCAGTTTGAGAGCTATCTTCGCCGAACTTTGCACGAAGTGTCTTAGTACAAGGACGCTGCACATTTGTTGAAACCGGCCGGTTTGGATGGCTATAACATATAGCTCCTCATTACAGAGTATCAGTATCAGCAGTAACAGAGAGAGAATAGTGAAAAGATGTCCAGAATGTGCGCAGTAGCCTAAAGGTGGCAGAGAATTCCGGCCAAATTCAGATGTGTTCATTGTTAAGTTTTTTTTGGTTAATCATTGTTTTTGAGCCTATCAATTTTGCGAGAAAATAAGTGTTAAAACCCCCCCGATCTCACATTAGTTATCCATAGCATGGACCAGTGTTAAGAGCAATTAATAAACAAGAAAGAAAGTCGGTCAAGCCCGACTATAACATACTCTGTACCAAGAAAATTTGTCTTTTGATCATAACTCGAAAACCGTTCATCCGATCTTCTTCATTCCGTTGGCGGATCGATAAGTTATCCTAATAACTAAATATGTCCAGAAGGAACAAGCCATCTATCTTCAAAACTGTGGGAGATATGACGTTTTTTCTAAATTGCGGGGGCGGGGAGGGGGCATGGCCAAAATTGAAAATAAACTTGATCTGCCTGCAGACATAAGAACCATATGTCCCATACATGTCAAACCTCTATCTCTTACCATCTCTGAGATCTGTGCGTTCATACGGACAGACAGACAGACGGACAGACGGACAGACGGACGGACGGACGGACAGACGGACATGGCTATATCGACTCGGCTGTTGATGCTGATCAAGAATATATATACTTTATCGGGTCGGAGATGCTTACTTCTGGATGTTACATACTTTTGCACAAACTTATAATACTCTATGTACCTTCGGTACAGAGTATAAAAAACTAAACAAGCAGACGCACATAGAAGACAAAATACAGTGAATACCCAGTTGGCAAAAGAGCAACACATGTGAAAAACCTAAAAGAAAAAATTCAATATTACTGATATCAAGTACACAATCAAGCAAATAAGTGATGCATAGCAACTAAAATATATACAACTCATTTTGAACCAAACAATTAATACAACAACAACAATCGACAATATCCTACATCAAGAAATAACATCCTAAACAAGAGAAAACTACACAAGCACAATTAATTTCTGATGATACCGTCAGATACCGTTTAGAGTCACTTTACTTTGGAATTTTTATGTGGTGTTGGTGATTTGAAAATGAAAATCACCAACCTATCAAGAATCTTTTTTCAGTGCCTACAAAACTGTTAGGGCATGTTTACCCTTGCAATTTTTCTGCTGCTATTTTTTGTTTGCTATTAATTTTGATTTCCTCTTAAACATCTAAAGTAACTGAATTAACTTAAATGGACTAAGAAATTATGAAAAATATTATACTAAATTAACTATCTCTAATTACGATCAATTAAAATCCAGTTAAAATTCTGTACATTAATATGTACGTTCGCTACTAGAATCGTCTGAAGTTTTTGTTATGATTTTTAAGAATAAATATTGAAAATAATCGAGTTATAAATATATTATAAATTTTCCTGAAGGTATAATGAGTTAGGGGTAGAAGTGCTTCTGTGTATGGGAATGGGCAATAATATCAATTGCAAAACGCCCGTTCATAGGTAGGGTGGGTTTAGATGCAAGGCTGCTAGAACATCAAAGCAGCTGCCGAAGACAACAGGTACTGATCCTCTGGGATATTTTATGTTAGTTTTGGGTTTTGATTATTCTATAGGCAAGGGACTTTATTTTATTATGTACGACAAGCAGGTGGAAACCGATTACAGCAAACAACCCCCCCCCCCCAGCCGACTGCTTTTGCTAGCTGAGTCCCATCAGCTGTTTTCGTTAACGCGACTGCTGTTGTCAGGTTACTGGTGTAGTCGTGCAAAGAGGTTTAAAGCCACAACTAACTAGATAGATGTTACAAACTCTTTTGCTTACTTGTTTTATATTCCGAGAGTAGGAAATTCGAGCTTGCGAATCACAAGCGGTTCCTTTTTAAATTTTCTACATTTAAGTGCAATTTTCGACATAAGTTTTTCTATAATTTAGGTCAAATTTCTGAAGTATTTTTCTAAATTGAAGAAATGTTCTTTCCTAAAACAAGGGCTCTTCAAGAAAAGTTTAAGAAAAATCTGCCTTAGAACAATCAATTTTCTTTGAATTAAGGAAATGGTTGTAAGTGAAACATTCTGTTTGTTTTTGATGAGAGCGTACTCCAAGCAATAAGTCAACATTCACAACTTGAATTCTCTGACTTGTACAGAACCACTTCTGAATCATATCAAACTGAATTAATCAACTGAAATTTATTTTCCACTGAATTTCTGTGGCTTTGGGAGCAGCTGATAAGCGTATCAAAATTCATATAAAACAGGCAGAGCCTCAACTCGAGAGCAGTGCATTCCGAAATTTTCAAGCGTTATGATTGTTCCAGTACTGTTAAGTCTAATGCTCTGCCTGAGCGACGTGATTGGAGATGATGGTGCGAGTAAGTTGGCGTTCATCTTAGCGCAATTGCTAACACGAAATATTTTTAAGTTTTTTCGGACTATTGCGACTCCATTTATGACGCACCGGGCCAATGCATCTCGGTATATGATTGTCCCAGAATATATAATATACTTGTAAAAGACGCAGAGGGTGGTAATCCAACAGATGAGGAATGGAATCTAGTGAGAAATGGTGGGTGCATTGGTCCTGATGTAAGTTGATTAATTTGGCGTAGTTCTCTAAGCTCAAAGAACTCCTTTGGAAATATTTAAAGGAGAATACTACGTATGTATGCTGCGAGGATGAAGTCAGTAGCTTTGGACTGGAGCAGTTGAAGCAAAAAGATGTGTGTGGAAAAATGGAAGATTTAAAAATTATGGGCGGCCACCAAGTGCCAATGGGTGCGAGGCCCTGGATGGCATTGCTGAAATATAGATGTGATGAGCAATCTAAAGAGAATTGTCTTACGAATGAACATCTTCAATTTGAATGTGGCGGATCGCTAATCACGAATCGTATGTAGTATTTTGAGTCACACTTTTCTTGCTAATAAGACTTCCCATGCAGGATTTGTGCTAACCGCAGCACACTGTGTCCATTCTAAGGCAGAGAGGCTGTAAGTTGAAATTATTTTGGCACTTCAAACTTCGATGATATTTGATCTATTGAATAGCATTGGAGTTCGTCTGGGCGAGTATAACATAACAAGTAAGGTGGACTGCCAGGATTCGGTATGTGCCCCCCCAGTTCAAGATGTTGGAATTGAATTAATCATCGTGCATGAAAGATGGGATATAAATTCTTACCAGAATGACATAGCACTGCTAAAACTCAACAGGAATGTGGATATCAGTGGTTGTATGTTCGAAACAAATCCGAAACTACCAATATTGAGTCCTTTTCTTACAGCTTTAATTCGTCCCATCTGTTTACCCTTAACGGAGAAGCTGCAGAATCAAGTGGAAAGTCATTCAACCTACAATGTAGCCGGCTGGGGCCGAACCGAGAAAGAAAGTTTATCGGCTGTGCCAATGGAGGCAACTATTAATCTAGTGGAGCGAGAGACATGTACGCAAGCATATGGAAAACAAATTAAAAGAAATCAACTTTGTGCGGGTAGTGGAGCGAAGGACTCCTGCAACGGAGACTCCGGCGGTCCCCTTATCTATACATTTGTTTATTTCGGTGTGCAGCGCTTTGTGCAAATGGGAATTGTGAGTTTCGGTTCCTACAGCTGCGGCTGGACAAAACCAAGTGTTTATACTAATGTCGGCAAGTTCATACCGTGGATAACCCAGAAAGTTGCCTCACATACATCAACTAACTCCCGTTAATGAAAAACAAAACAACAAAATTCTGGGAAAAGATTGTCATTAAATAATCTTTGTTTAATGTGGTCGTGTTTTTTATTTGCAAACGCTGTTGGCTGTGTGTAATACAAATTTTAGAAAACGGGAGCGTAAGTTAAAGTCGGCCATGCCCGACTTCGATATACCCGCTACTTAGAGGAATTAGTGCTTACTAACCTTCCTGATGTTAATTAACAGAGCATTAACATTAACAATTTATTGCTAGCTCTTGTGGTCTCTGAGATGAATGCTATATCAACTCGGCTATTGATGCTGATCAATATAGACAACAGTTTATGGGGTAGGAGATGCTTCCTTCTGCCTGTTACATACATTTGCACGTCTTTAGTATACCCTTTTTACTCTACAAGTAACGGGTGTAACAAGTTGGTTAATCTAAACTGAAGTTGGGCGCATGTCGTGCTTATCTTCGTGTCACAGGCACGCACGACTTAACACGAAGTGTTCGTTTTGCAGGATCTGAATTCGTGCGCGTAAGTGCGTGCCAGTTTTTAGTGACACCGACAACCATACTAATTTACAACAAACTATAAAAAACATTGCACACCGAAATTGCTGGACATCAATTAAATATCCGTGACTAAACCAAGAACTCTGAAATCACTGGAACAGTGTATAGTACCCATTTATCTTCAGTATGTGGATTTTTTTTTAGTGCTGAGAAACCAAAAGTTGCCTTGAGTAGTAAAATACATTTTGTCAGCTTATTCCAACGAACACACGAACTTTGTCATAAACAAGAAAGAAAATAACATACTCTGTACCAACGAAATTATACGCTCAGCATACATTTTGATGCTGTAGTATCAGCTGAAAGCAGCGCTGCTACTGCTCTACAACTGTTCATCCGATATACACCATTCCTTTGGCGGTTCGATAAGCTATCCTGATTACTAAATAGAAGGAACGAACGATCTATCTTCAAAACCGTGGGAGATATGACCTTTTTTCTAAATTGCGGTGGCGGTAGGGGGCGTGGCCAAAATTGGAAACAAACTTGATCTGCCTGCAGACATAAGAAGCATATGTCCCATACATGTCAAACCTCTATCTCTTACCATCTCTGAGATCTGTGCGTTCATACGGACAGACAGATGGACGGACGGACATGGCTATATCGACCCGGCTGTTGATGCTGATCAAGAATATATATACTTTATGGGGTCGGAGATGCTTCTTTCTGGCTGTTACATACTTTTGCACAAACTTAAAATACTCCATCTACCTACCGTACAGAGTATACAAATTCCAACAATTTCATGAATATAGGGGCGGAAGTCAGGCTTTAAACAAGAAAGAAAGTCGGTCAAGCCCGACTATAACATACTCTGTACCAAGAAAATTATACGCTAAGCATAAATTTTGATGCTGCAGTAGCAGCGAACAGTCTTTTGATCATAGCTCGAAAACCGTTCATCCGATCTTCTCCATTCCTTTGACTCAGGTTCATAACTTATCGATCCGCCAAAGGAATAATGAAAATCTAATGAACGGTTGTCGAACGCTCGTACTGCAGCATCAAAATTTATGCCGAGCGTATAATTTCGTTGGTACAGAGTATACTACAGTCGGGCATGACCGACTTTCTTTCTTTATTTTGTTATCAGTTTTTTTATGGTTTTTTTCTTTCTTTTAAAATATATTTTTCTTGGTTATTTCTATTATAATAAGTTGAACTTTAATTCACAATAATTTATTGTTTTCAAGATCAAAATTCTTTCCGCTTCACTGAATAATCTTTTGTGCAAGCGAGAATGAACTGTTTTTCGTTTATACATATATTCTCAAAGAGCTTATTCAGGCCGAGTACCATTATTTTAACATTTATTATTAAAGTCAAGAAGAACATCGATAACCCACTGGTACTGTCGTTGACGCAAGCATTGAAAGAAGTAAATTGAAAGACACTTTTAACATGAATCTGGGAAATAACTAAACTAACCAACCTCCTCCAGCAAGGACGGATAGCGGAGCTATCAAATCGGGGCCTGATAATCACCGGATGCTGCTCAAGTCACTCGCAATATTTTCAACAGAAACGACAGCTGGGTACGAATCGGAAAACACATTTTATATTTGTTGCTCTTGCTCTCTTGTTTTTATTCTACGAGCTAAAGTGCGTATCCAACATTCTAAAACTAGCCTCAGTCAACCACTTTTGAGCTAGCCCGCTCACTTGCTCCCATGATTTTTGCCATGATCTCTATCAAGTGTTCCAAAAATAGCACCAGTCAACCCCTTTTGTGCTCTCCCCACGCAAGGTAAATCGCGAAAATAAAGTTGGTAGAATTTTGAGAGTCGTGTCGCTTCTATGTATTGTATATTCTTTGGTTATACTCGCCCAGACGAGCTCCAATGCTGTTCATCAGATCAAATATCATCGAAGTATGAAGTACCAAAATAATTTCAACTTACAGCCTATCTGCCTTGGAACGGACACAATGTGCTGCGGTTAGCACAAATCCTGCATGAGAAGTCTTATATGTAAGAGAAGAAGCTGTTCACTTTTAAGACAATTCTTCATATATTGCTCTTCACATCGGCATAGCGACGTATCTCCTACGACATATCTCGACATTTAGCCGTCGGAGTTATTTCGATTTTTTGTGGCAGAAATATGTCGGTTAGAAACGACATATCTCGACGGTGATCGGCGGTTTTAGAACGACATATCTCCGCCGTGTTGAAATCGGCATATGACCGTTCAGATTTATGTCGTTCTAAAACGACAAATGTCCGCGAAGAGTTATGAATGATCCCATACCTCCTAGTTCACACCATAACCACTTTAGTTCTTAACAAAACCCCGTTTTCACGTTTACTTTCAGATAATCCCTTATAAAAACGAGAAAGCTAAGCTAACTTCGTCTGTGCCGAAGTTTTTTTTTCAAAAAATACTCTTTTTCCCATTTTCCGACCTATCGTTTGTATGGAAGCTATATGATATAGTTATCCAATTTGGACAAAAACTTGTAGAATTATGTAAAAGCACGAGAAACAAACAAATACAAAATTGCAGGATGCTACCATTAAAAACAAAAAAGTTTTTCTAACTAAGACTGTTTTTCAGACCTATCTTTTGTATGGCAGGTATACCATATAGATGTCCGATTTTAATAAAAATTGGTAGAATTATAAAAAAACATATGAAACCTACGATTACAAAGTTTGGAGACGTTTCCATTGAAAAGAAAAAAGTTTTTCATACTAAAACTAGTTTTCCGACCGATTGTTCCTATGGGAGCTATAAGATATAGTCATCCGATCCGGTCGGTTTCGAAGGAAGACTCTTTGCAAAATTTCAGCTCGATAGCTTTAAAACTCAGAGACTAGTTCGCGTAGAAACAGACAGACAGACGGACGGACAAAGCTCAATCGACTCAGCTCGTCACCCTGATCAAGAATATATATAGTTTATGGGGTCGGAAATGAATATTTCTATGCGTTGCAAACTTCTGGGCAAAATTATAATACCCTTTGCAAGGGTATAAAAATAGTGTGAAACATTGTCCTATATTTTGAATTTTTGGCCAACTTTGAACTAGATTACAACAACAAGCCTAGCAACAATAAGAACAACAAAAATTTCTAAATTTAATTTAACCCATTACCGATTACCTCTCGAACAAAGAAAACCGCTGGTAATATCACTTTTAGTTTTTGTGTAATTTTTTTTTTTTTAAACCATTAAAAATGGCACATAAAGGTATACAGTACCCTTAAAACGACAAATCTTCTGATCCTGCCATTGCGGTGGCTGAATTAACCGCTGCTTGATCATCTGACAGGATAGCAATTTCTTTATTTCGGTAGTTTATTCCGCATACTTCCGCTTGAAATGTGGTTGTAAATTCTCCCATTGGCTCAAACCTTCTCGTTCCCGGTCCAGGTTTTTGGGATATCATCACGATATACCACAACAACATATGGGAACATAACTTCAACATAATTAAAGCCAAGTAGTATAACATCTGGGAATATCATCATTGGCAATTCGCCAGCCAAATCTGTGCATATCAGAAAAAGGCGGACATATATATTTTGATAGCTTAAAGTTGGGCGATTATAAGCCAGACAAATAATTAAAAAGTATCGATAGGCTGAATAGTCTATGGGTACTCGAAAAGCCAACCAAACATTGTTGGCCTTCCATTGATTATAATTAGAATATTCTTTCGTAAAGTTGGCCGTTTTGCCCCGCGTAGATTGGTCTGAAAACGCCAAGTCTTCAGAAAAACAACTCGACTCCGGGTAAAGAGTATTTTATAATCGGAATTAGATAGAGATGGTCCCGTGTCGAATATTTTTAACATGACACGACTTTAAAAGGAACGGCATTTTTCAAATACGACCACCACACGCACGGTCAAAAATTTTCTTGACACAACACGACATGCCCTTTTTATACTCTGTACCGTAGGTACACAGAGTATTATAAGTTTGTGCAAAAGTATGTAACATCGAGAGGGAATCATCTCCGACCCTGTAAAGTATATATATTCTTGATCAGCATCAACAGCCGAGTCATGTCCGTCATGTCCGTCTGTCCGTCCGTCCATCTGTCTGTCCGTATGAACACACAGATCTCAGAGATGGTAAGAGATAGAGGTTTGACATGTATGGGACATATGCTTTATATGTCTGCAGGCGGATCAAGTTTATTTTCAATTTTGGCCACGCCCCCTCCCGCCACAGCAATTTAGAAAAGCAGCCAAAGGAATGGAGAAGATCGGATGAACGGTTTTCGAGTTAATATCAAAAGACTGTTCGCTGCTACTGCAGCATCAAAATTTATGCTTAGCGTATAATTTTCTTGGTACAGAGTATGTTATAGTCGGGCTTGACCGACTTTCTTTCTTGTTTAAAGCCTGACTTCCGCCCCTATATTCATGAAATTGTTGGAATTTGTATACTCTGTACGGTAGGTAGATGGAGTATTTTAAGTTTGTGCAAAAGTATGTAACAGCCAGAAAGAAGCATCTCCGACCCCATTAAGTATATATATTCTTGATCAGAATCAACAGCCGGGTCGATATAGCCATGTCCGTCCGTCCATCTGTCTGTCCGTATGAACGCACAGATCTCAGAGATGGTAAGAGATAGAGGTTTGACATGTATGGGACATATGCTTCTTATGTCTGCAGGCAGATCAAGTTTGTTTCAAATTTTGGCCACGCCCCCTCCCGCCCCCGCAATAAAAAATGTTGAATAACTCCCACAATTTTTAAGATATCGAGCTCAGATTTTGCAGTGTAGTCTATGTGGCCAATATCTACAATCTCATATCTTACGCTCTCGTTTTTAATATGAATCATAGTTGAAATTAATAAGATTACACATTGATTTTAATATGCCGTCCCATCAAATATATCAGCAGAACAGTTGAAATCAAACATGGGCATATAGAAGATTTAAGTGTAAACACTTCACTGTGGTGCATTTTTAATGGTAAAAATAGTTAAATCTAAGTGCAAATAGTAGGACTTACGTTGGTTTTCTTTTCTGTGGACGTTTGCATGTAGCACAGAGTTATTCGCTTATAACCTACTGCCCAAAAGGAACGTGCACCAGACTTAATACAGATTATATGCCTTCCTTCGTACCGCAAAAGTTGGTAGTGCATTCTTACTTGTAAAAAGAAGTGAGCTGGAATGCATTCTTTTGGGAACCACGTTTCACCAAATCCGACTGGGAAAACCGGTTTTTGTTCTACGCGACGCCTACTCACGAAATCATGTCATGTCATCATGTCTATATGTCTATGATCATTGCTTTTCTATACTCGGTGCATTTACAAAAACAAAACGTACCCAGAGAGCATGCGGCTGGGCATCGCTGCTCTAGTGTGAGCCGAGAGTGCTAGAGTGAGAGTGCTAGAGAGTGCTAAAACGGACCTTTTCAGCGAGAGGTCCTTGCAAATCGGTCGGCAAAAGAGCGAGGCCGAAAAACATGAAGAAATGTGCTCCCTCTCACAACCAAACACATGCAGAGAGCGTAGTTAAGGGTTGTGTCGGTGCCTCTATGTCAGTTGTTGGCACCCCCGGTCAAAATCATTAACATTTTGGATATGCTTCGTTCTCTATTAATGCCATGGAAGGCTCTGATGTTGTTAAAATGCTTTATTAATTGAGTAACTTACTATATGTGAGCTTCAAAAGCGTGCAGACCGCTTTCGTCATCTTCTAACAGGGAATCGAAGATCTAAAAAACAAGGGTTATTTTGAGAATCTTTTTAAGGCTTGTTTTAAACATCTTAGATTTTTTAATAAAACTCCAATACACTTTCGCGGCAACTTTCAATATATGTCGCACAATTCTAAAGAGATACCAAAAATTTGCTGGTGGATTAAAGAAGGTCTATCAGAGGGATGCCCACCGCCGCATTAGCAAGCGCTTACGCCTATCAGAGAAAAAATCGAGCCGATCGTGCTTGATATCAAGCAGACTTTATGTCCTTAATTGTCTAGAACTGGGACCAGTGCTCAAAATATTTACAAAAACGAGAGCGTAAGTTAAAGTTGGCCCTGCCCGACTTCGAAATACCCGTTACTCAGTTCAATTGGTGTTTAATAACTTCATGCTGCTCGGATAAGTATGTAACAATTTTTTAGCTCGGCCATTTATTATCCGATCCTTTTGAAAATTTGTGAGATTGTAGATATTGGTCACATAGACTACACTGCAAAATCTGAGCTCGATAAAAATTGTGGGAGTTATTCAACATTTTTGATTGCGGGGGCGGGACAATACTAGCTTGCATCTAAAATTTGGTTGCTCTAGCTCTTCTAGTCTCTGAGAAATAGGTGTTCATACAGAACATTTACACATTTAAATATAATGAATTATTATTAATATTAACAAGTAAGGGCGCTGTAGTCGAGTTTCCCGACCACAAAATACCCTGTGTATTTGTTTTTATTTATTTCTTTGTGACAAAATGTCATCCTAAATGTAGGCAACACTTTTGGTAGTCCTGGCCAACAACTGGGTGGGGGTTGTGCTCTTACTGTTTCGCTTATAACTCCGGTGTTTTTTGTCCGATCTGATTGTACTTTTCAGAATAGATAGATATTGGGCCTAGCTTGATGCATACTAAACCACGAGGCTCTAACTTGAAAATTGTGGATCTGACGGTTGTTTAGATGTAGAATTTCTAGAGGAGGTCTTGGTTTTTTGGGGATAAAAGGGGGACGGGTGGGAATTTTCCAAATCTGAAACAAACTTGATCTGCGTACAGCATAAATCTACCTTCGTGCAAAAATTTGTGGCTCTATCTCTTATAGTCTCTGAGATCGACGCGTTCATACAGACAGACAGACGGACGGACGGACGGACGGACAGACGGACAGACGGACAGACGGACAGACGGACATGGCTATCTCGACTCGGCTGTTCATGCTGATCAAGAATATATATACTTTATGGGGTCGGAAAATTTTCCTTCTCCCTGTTACATACATTCGCACAACTTCATGATCCCCCTTTTCCCATTTTCAATGGGAACAGGGTATAAAAATGTTAGTATTAGAAACACATTTTGTTTCAGTGTTTAAAATGCCTACTGTTATTTTTTGATTCTTATTTTTCTGACATTTATTTTTAAAAACACTGTTAAAAACGCTTTGAACATTCCTAAAAAACAACATGAAACAAACATTGCTTAGAACTCAATGTTTTTTACTTTGTAATTTATCAAGCGCCATAAGTTTGTAGGTTTTTATACAAAGGGTAATCTACTCAGAGTAATTTTTCTGAATTTTAAATAAAAAACTGAGAAACACTCCAATTGTGCTGTCCAATTTTCAATCACTCTAACCAACATTTCTAACGAATTACGCGATTAATATTAAGGTCCATGTCTATAATCGTAGCTGGCTTATCTACGAAGACATTTGATTTTATATAACCCAAAAGAAAACACGAGTGATAGTTATGCTCGTCTATGCCCGAATTCGGTATACCCGTTACTCAGTGGAATGTTAATTAGCATTAACATTAAGATCTTTAAGTCCTTAAATTAGAAGGAGCTATCTATAATTTTGTGTTGCAGGTCGGGAGGAGCATGGCCAAAATTTTAAAGAAACTTTTTCTGCCTGCAGACGTAACTAGCCTACATCTAAAATTTTGTTGCTTTAGCTGTTCTCGTTTCTCAGATCTATCACACGGAAAATTTAGAAGATCATTTAACAAAAATTCATTTGATGAGTCTTTTTGGAGACCTTTTGAAAATGTGATTCATTGAATTAATGTGCCGTCCTCACTACAACTGCATTTAGCATTTTCGCATTTTGGGCAAAATGTACATTTTTCCCCATACATATGTAGTAGGCCACTTGAGATGGCAGAAAAGTACATTTTACAAAAATGTAGTCGCATTACTCGTTATGTATTCGACTGTTCGATAGTTTCTATTCGACTGTGGACTATTTTTAGTCGATAAACATGGTGCCCAACACTATTAATAAATTAACAAATCAACAGAATTTGATGCGGACAAGATGTACCGTGGTCAAACATTGCACCAAAGCACTGGGGGAATCCTAACTTTTGGAATCTCTTCACGCACTCAACAACCTTCTCCTGTGTCATGTAGTTTGGTGGCCAAAACTCATCTGCCAACTGGATGATGACTTCTTGGCAGAAGTCGTTCAAAATTGTTTTTGAAATACCGAACAGTCTTCCAACTTTTCGGTATTCTGCGGAGAAGCCCAATATAACGCAATTGCAATCCTTTTGTCCGGTAGTATAGCCACTCGAAATGGTGTGTCTTTCCTTGCCAGCCTAAGCCATCGAGTCACCAAAATATTAAATGCGTTTCTCTCACACCTCTCCTTGATGAACTCGCTTGAGTTTTGGGGTACAGCCATTTCCCACAAAACCTACGTATGTCCCGACACTGCGGGATGAATTCCGGCGATGGTTTTCCATGAGCACGCTGGAATATATGGACATGGAAGCACTCCAGACTCTCGCCTACATTAAATATTCTGTGTCAATCATCGAAATAATGTCCAATTAATTATCCATTATCAATTTGTATTTTTCACTGACAGTTTGTTAATTGTCAACAAAGAACAGGTGTTCTGAAAATGCAAATGCAGAAGCAACACAATGAGGACAGCAAACTACATTTTCAGAGATGACGATAACTTTTTTGAAAATGTGCTTCAGTGAGGAAGGCATATAAGGCTCTATAAAGACTTTCAGTTAACTCAGAAACTGATCAAAAGAATGGGTTAAAAACGACTCTTCAAGAAGAGTCACGGCTACGGTACCATTTTCTCCCAACAAAAGTATAGTTTATGATCAGAAAATGAGCGCTAAGACTATTAAGACTATGTTAATCAGTACTAGGACTCGAAAAGACTCTAATGTGATCAAGAATTTTATAAAATGTTTTCATACAGATACTACGTTTATGCTAGCAATATCACGGTTTTTGAGATGCCACCTATATAAGAAATCATGGTTTTTCTCAAAAACCATGGTCAAAATTCGTGTGTAGCAAACCATTGAAAATGGGAAAAGGGGTATCATGAAGTTGTGCGAATGTATGTAACAGGGAGAAGGAAACATTTCCGACCCCATAAAGTATATATATTCTTCATCAGCATCAACAGCCGAGTCGATATAGCCATGTCCGTCTGTCCGTCCGTCCGTCCGTCCGTCCGTCTGTATGAACACCTAGATCTCAGAGACTAGAAGAGCTAGAGCAACCTAATTTTATACGTAAGCTAGTATTGTCTGTAGGCAGATCAAGTTTGTTTCAAATTTTGGCCACGCCCCCTCAAAAGAATCGGACAATAAATGGCCGAGTTAAAAAAATGTTGCATACTTATCCGAGCTGAGCTGAGTAACGGGTATTTCGAAGTCGGGCAGGGCCGACTTTACCTTACGCTCTCGTTTTTTATTTAATTAAGGTCAAATTTGTTGCTTCATTCAATCACCACGCAGGATAAGTTTAATCTTCTTAGGACTAAAGAGAGATGAAGGCAACAATGTTTTTCCATTCGGTTCAAGAAAAAACAGGGAGTGCCTGTTTTCATTGCCGGCATTAACGAATCTCCGTAACTTTTGTTAGTGAACACCAGCAACCAGCCTAAGCTCCAGGTAAGTATTAGCCTATTGAATTTTCTATGGGAATGTCCGCAAAACGTACCGATGGGTCTGGCCTTGCATTACCAGTCGTTAGGGTGGTGATGGGTGCACACCATGTTCATGTATTTGTACATCGTTGTCTACAGACTAACGCCAAGTAGTGTCTTGACTACAGCTGAACTACAGGGCTTGCAGCATTAATTTTAAGAGCCAAAAGTTTGAACTGCATTTTTGGAAGCATTGAGCCGCATTTTTGGAAGAAAATTCATTAAACGAGAAAGCTAAGCTAATTTCGTCTGGGCCGAAGTTTTTATACCCTTGCAAGTGCTCGCTTAAATATTCTCAAATAAATACTCTTTTTCCCATTTTCCGACCGATCGTTCGTATGGAAGCTATATGATATAGTCAACCGATTTGGCCAAAAATTTTTAAAATTATGTAGAAGCATGTGAAACAAACAAATACAAAATTTCAAAATTGCAGGATGCTACCATTAAAAACAAAACAGTTTTTCTAACTAAGGCTGTTTTCAGACCTATCTTTTGTATGGCAGCTATACTACATGGTTGTCCGATTTTAATAAAACTTTGTAGAATTATAAAAAAACATAGAAAACCAACGATTACAAAGTTTGGAGACGTTTCCATTGAAAACAAAGTTTTTCATACTAAAACTAGTTTTCCGACCGATTGTTCCTATGGGAGCTATGAGATATAGTCATCCGATCCGGTCGGTTCCGACATATTAGTAGTGTGCAGCAAAAAGAAGACTCTGTTCAAAATTTCAGCTCGATAGCTTTAATACTGAGAGACTAGGTCGCGTAGTAACAGACAGACAGACGGACGGACAAAGGTCACTCGACTCAGCTCGTCACCCTGATCAAGAATATATATAGTTTATGGGGTCGGAAATGAATATTTCTATGCGTTGCAAACTTCTGGGCAAAATTATAATACCCTTTGCAAGGGTATAAAAATGTATGTTTTGAGGCTTATGTTGATCACTTAGTGCTGAATTTGGCAACTACAATGCGGAGTGGTTTATCCTTATGGCTGTGCCTTTTCTGTCAAGGAATTCCATGGTGGAGTCCAGGGGCTGTAGAAAGTGGTGCAACGTGCCAAAGTGTCACTGTGAATGACAACAAAATAGCCTTTTGTCAATGAAAATGGCAAAGTCGTAAAAAAACGAGAATGCTAAAATTTATGCATTTATGCAAATTGGCCATTTACTGGGCTCTGTAGTTAGTCTTTTAAAAGTTTTAAACTTCATTAGTTAAAATAGAAATCTCTGCTAAATTTTCTTTGTTTCGTAGCCTATGCAAGTTGCTGCCAATTATATAAACAGCTTTATAATAAAAGATAAAAATAAATAAGCAAATATTTAAATGGTTAAAACTGAATCGCAATGAGTCGACCGGTGGGGAATCCGTTCTATGATTCATGGCCAAGCAATTGCAGGTAAGGTGATGTACAGTGATAAGCTACACAACAATTTCCCGTATCCTATTTAAAATGATCTCATCAAATGTAAACATAAGCACATGTATTTTTGAAAAATATTTAAATTATAAACTAAACTAGTTTTGAGATTGATAAACGAAAAACTAGAAATTTCATAAATTAAAATAAACAAGACGATTTGCCAAAATCAATATCAAGGATAACCACATATCACGAGTCACTGATTTTTAAAGATACATAATTAGCATTAGCTCCCGACTCTCGGTTAAGTATGTGTGGGTAGGAGTAGCCAAAATGAAACGCTTCCCCTCTCAAATAGTAAAACAAACAAAACGCCTTGGCTTCACTTTCAGCTTGCGACTGTGAGTGGCGCGTCGAACCGAATCCGACCGGTTTGACTTTGGCATTATACGTAGAGGCGTCTACTAAATAGAAAATTATGACTTACTCGTTCATCAATTCATATGTTTTGACTCCGGCAGCGTCGTCGTCGACGTTGTCGGCGTTTGATTCTATGCAGATCTCTTGGCTTTTATATAGTTAGGGTCTCGTCGCAGATGCTTTAGTATCGTTTGGTAACTTCAAGACGCGTCAACATGGTGTCTGCGAAACTGGTGAGTAGTAGTAGTGTACGAGTCAAGGCAGGGGCGGATTCTGTACAGACAGTAATTTGCTTGGCAGGTGAAGTGTTTGTGCAATTAACATGTCAATGCAGCTGCAGTCAACGCATCGATTTAAAATGTAACTTAATTTGCCTCTATTATAGCTACTTTTTACCGCTGTGGTGGCCGTTATGGCAGCCAACTGCTCGGCTGGCCTATTGGACTATGTATATCCCACACTAATCACGGAATTCTACAATCAGGCACCCACTAAGGAGGGATACCGATTCAGGTAGGTGAACCGTTTTCAGTTTCTTTCAATCAATCAATCAATGATGTTACACACTTAATGCTAGTAAGTCAATCAGGATTCATTTGAACTGTTAGTTAGTTTCTAGTTAATATGATTTTTTTGTAGCGTAAACAATTTTTTTCAAGTTCTTTCGACGATTTTCGGCTCCTTTGGATGAGATTATCTAAGATCAATTTAACATTAAATGGATATTTTAATATCCAAAAAAGCATTTTAATTAATTTTTAGTTCACACGGATACCAAATCATCCGATCATCATCAGTGAAAGTAGATTGTTTAGTTTTTAAAGATTTTTGGTAGCTTAATTACTGTTTATAGACAATTTCATTCTTGGCTAAAGACTATTCCACGAATGCACCTTGTATACTAAACTTCCTTATCCTTAGTTGAACTGGTATTCCTTGCTCTTCCGCTCAGTTACTTCTCCTAACTTTCCTTGACTATAAAAGCTAAATTTAAAAAGAATTAAGCTCGATTTCAAGAACGAAATTCTTGAGATTTGAATATAAATAAATTTTGAAATAGAAGAATTTTTAATAACAAAACCAATTTGACGTAAATGTTTTGCTGTAATATTTGAAAGTTATAAAACGTTCTTGAAAAACTTAGCATTATAGTTGTTTACTCTATCTAAGTCGGGGGACCTTCACTCTAATGGAATGCTGTCTCACACACGTAAGACTTAAAGTTGTAATATATACCTCTGATTCTCCAGCTTGAGTTTTGCATACCAAACCGTGTCATTATATCATGTTATGTATTTTCATATAATTCAATTGAAATTGATCATATTGTTTTTCTAAACCATCCACTTGCAGTTCAGAGGAGCCCAATGGCAGCAAACGTGAGGAAATTGGTGTCATCATGAATCCCGGCACCGATAAAGAGGAACTTGTCGTTATGGGTACCTACTCCAGTGTAGATGAGAAGACTCAAATTGAAACGGTTACCATGTATACGGCCGATAAGGATGGTTACAAATCCCGCTACATGATCAAGAACCGTAAACTGAGCCCCGGTGCTCTGAAATCTGCTGCAGGCTAACTTAGCCCATTTCCTACCTCTTGTAGAATTTTGTTGTATATAAAAGTGAAATCAAAAGTTAACAAACCACAAATTGTCATCATTTTTTAATCTTGCAAACTGGTTATGGCTGGCATCTGGGCAATAAGTTCAATGCTTTTCTGGCCAAGATCAAGTGGCGGCATTTCATTATCATCTGACCATTCTGGATAGACAACTTTGCGATGGTTGCGTAATACAATTTGACCTTTATAAAAATTATGGGGTGTTTAAATCAAGATTTTAAGACAAATTAGCGCGTTTTATGACGAACTAAGCAAACGCGTTCCCAAACACATTTTGGCCAGTTTTACATGGCGTTTATTGTTTGGCATCTTAGGCAAAGGTCGTTTGGATTTTAGTTAGTCATTGGTGAGGCCAAAGAACTCCATGAAAAACAAAGTGCAACCGTCTGCATAATTCTCAATGTTAATTAGCAATACTTAACCGATTGCATTCGGCTTCAGTCACGCTATTCATGTCGGATGCATACCGAAGATTTACGATAAGCTGAGAGACTTAGATGTTAAGAGCGGATGATGCAAGAATTGATTATTTATTTTGTGTTCATTTCTCCAAGGGATGACAAATACCATTTTTCTTTCTAATTACACTGGACAATTCGAGTAAAAAGTAATGATCAAACAAAGATTCCAACTGATTCTGAAAATCTTTTATATTACACTTTTCTGAGATCTTTCGCATATGTTTTTCTAGTATTCGAATTTTAAGCATAGTACTCAGACAAACTTAATCTTACATTGTGTATTAAAACAAGTCTGCAAACCTTTAAAGTTATCCATGAGGTTCGTTCCGAGGGTTCCAACCTATTGCAAAATCCAAGGTTCAGTTCGCGGACCGATTCTCGGAACCCCTGAACCCAAGGTTCTGGTTCAAACCTTGGTTCGCTTGCACATAAAAGAATAGTTTGACTTTTGATTTATTAATATGTTGAAAATTAAACATATATACCTTCTATCCATAAGCTTAATCATAATGATCATTACTTAAGTTATTTCAATTATCAAATCCATTAGATGACATTAACAGCTTTAAGAAAATGCTTGGTATAAGTTAATAAGCATCGGAATAAAAAAAAATGAGTTCGGAAAAATGTATGTGCATTAATATAATATAAATATAAATAAAAACAGGTTGCCTTTATATGTGAAGTTCACAGATATGCTCGGTTACTAGATCTGATTTCTCCAGTTAAGTGTGTTAAAATCTTTTTTTCAAACTAGTTATCATACTATATCTTGGCACTTCACATTAAAAATCCTCCATACTTAGTTAAAAATGCAATCGTTTATATTAAAATCTCCAAAGATTTTCAATATTCCCCTGGATGTATCGTTAAAAAAATGACCTATTTTGGTGAACAGAACCTCTTTTTCCGAAAAAGTGGTCCGGTTCGGGCTCAGGTTCGAGGAGTCAAAAATATAAGGCTCCTGGTTCATGTTCCGGTTCGAGAACCCCAAAATCACCGATCCGAACGGGGTCTAGATCAAAGGTCTAGACCCAGCTTAAAAGACAACTTTGTCCGCTAAGGGTCAGCTAAGGGTACAGGGTGACTATTCCACGTCTGACCGTGTGTCCGTTTGTCTGTCCGTATGAACGCACAGATCTCAGAGATGGTAAGAGATAGAGATTTTACATGTATGGGACATATGCTTCTTATGTCTGCAGGCAGATCAAGTTTATTTCCAATTTTGGCCACGCCCCCTCCCGCCCCGCAATTTAGAAAAAACGTAATATCTCCCACATTTTTAAAGATAGATGGTTCGTAATTTTTAGACATAGTTAGTAATCAGGATTACTTATCGATCCACCGAAGAAATGGTGAAGATCGGATGAACGGTTGTTGAGTTATGATCAAGTCGGTAAAGCCCGACTTTCATTCTTGTTTTATAAGGAGTTTACACCCAGCTTAATCGATTTGGCCTGTCTAAGATCACTGCGTAACTTTGCGTTATTTATACAAAAATGTGAAATATCTGTGATAGTTGGACGCAATTGGATGGCCATTTATTATGGCTGTCATAGGACAAGTCGGTCAAAATAATCTTTGTTTTTGATGGTAGTATTTAAAATTAGAAGTAAACATTGAGCCTCTGAATTCACTAACCGTTGGAGCGAGTCTTTTTCAAGTGAATAAAAATTTTCGAACAGAAGCAGTTATTAGAGCTATACTTTATCCACTTTTCGGTCGATATCCATTTCGCCCCAGTCATAAGCCCAAGTGGTTCTAAATCTTTCATCAGTTTTACCCAATCATCCTTAGTTTCCAAAACAATGCTCAAATAGCGATATTTGTATATTTAATTAAATCATATCTTCTTTTTATTAGATATCAAAGTGTACATAATTCGATCGGGGCTTCATTTAGTGAAGAAGCTTTGCCGGAAATGAGCATTCGCCAAATCTTGCTTTGCGACAAAGTTGACATGTTTCTTTTTACTTTTTTTACCCGTAAAAGATTGAAGACAGCAAAATAAATAATTAACTTTACAGCTTCGAAGGGCCTCAAAGCTCCTGGCTTGTGTGCTTCTCATTTTAGCACAAGAGAACGGGACCTCCAGATTACCGCCGAATAAGAACGGGAAAGTTTGAGAAGCTTTTTCATGGCTAGCTACTTCACAGCTGGCGCCAATAGGGTGTGTTAGACTGTACTTACACGCTGAAGTAAACTTCATGAAGTTCTCTCTAGTTTTAAAGCTAAATTACACCAGGAGTGCGTTATGCGTTAACAGCCAACAATCAGCTTATTTTGTATTAACGCGTAACGCACTCCTAGTGTAAATAGCCCATAAGTTCTAAAGAAAAAAACTTTTTCATTAGATGTCCTGAGCCGGGATCGAACCCATGCATTTGATTGATTGTTGCCTAGTGGTCTTGAAATTGTAGAGAGATGTCTGCTCCTATGGATCAGCGCTAATAAATATCATTACCAATTCTAACAGATGTGTCTACAATGTTAAGATCGACTTGTAGCCAGATGATTGATGTTTCTAAATGGGCTTATTTAATTGGCTTTAACCATTCATCCACATGAAACTATCCGTAAGCCGAGCCGTACACACAGAAGTATATTTTTCAAACAAAAAACTAGAGCGTAAGTTAAAGTTGTCCATGCTCGACTTCGATATACCGGTTACTCAGTGGAATATATATATAGTGTAACCTTCCCTCGCGTTAATTAACAGTGCATTAACAATAATGTGAACATACTAACATTATGATAGCAGACAGCACATTTAGCTTTGAAAAATACGGCACTTTTTTAAAGAATTTATAGCCCAGCGATTAATTAACCAATCTTTATGAAAATTTCATTAAAATTTAATGGGCTCATACATCGCAAATAATGAGCTTAAAAACTGCAGAAGTTTTTATACATTTTATATGTAGGGGCGTGGCACTTATTTGTAATAAACTTGATTTGCCTGTTGTCAATAAAAGCCTACATTTAAAACATGATCTAGCTCTAGAAGTTCAGATCTGTAAGTTCATACACAGGAAAAATCTGATCTGATTTGATCTCGACCTTCGGATTGAAATTTTAAGTACGATTCGTAAGCTCAAGCTTGTATCAAGCTTAAAAGGCTTGAGAAAATGCTGAAAAGCGTGAATGAAGCCGAAAATGCTAGTTTCAAACTCGGATCCGTACTAAGCGAAAGATACCAAGAGCAACAAAATCTCTCTCTCCAATACGGTCAGGCTAAATTGCGTCAGCAAAGACTTCTTTCAAGTTATCGATACAATTTTCTGTGTCGATTTTTGCAATTGTGATGCCTTGGAATTCCCAAGCCAAAGCAAGAAAGAAAGTCGGTCAATCTCTGTACCAACAGTCTTTTGACCGTAACTCCACAACCGTTAATCCGATCTTTACAATTCCTTTAGCGGATCGATAATTTATCCTAATTACTAAATATGCCTTGAAGAAACGATCCATCTATCTTTAAAACTGTGCGAGATGTAACGTTTTTTCTAAATTGCGGGGTGGGAGGGGGCGTGGCCAATATTTAAAATATAAACTAGATCTGCCTGCAGACATAAGAAGCATATGTCCAGTACATATCAAACTTACCATCTCTGAGATATGTGCGTTCATACGGACAGACAGACGGACATGATGGACATGACGGACATCACACGGCTGTTGATGCTGATCAGGAATATATATACTTTATAGGGTCGGAGATGTTTCCTTCTGGCTGTTACATACTTTTGCACAATCTTATAATACTTAATGTACCTACAGTAAAGCGAATGAAAAGTGCACATCTTCTTTGGACCCCATTTGTGGTACCGTTAACTTAGATAAGAGATCCAAGTCAAGCTATTCATAGAAAAATGATATATGAGCAAAGTGCTTTAATTATCTCTCGAGAGTTGCAGTGTTAACATCCTGCTAGGAAAATTGACAAGAACAATAATTACACCGTGCTATAGTGAAAAAGAAACTGGGATATGACTTGTGAAGCACTTCCCTATACTTGGTTTTGTTCGGAGTGCATTTTGCTATTGCATTTAACTTAGAAAAACTCGCTAATTGACCATCTGATTCTATATAAGCTGGTTGACTCCTTGTTAATTGTTGAAATCAATGGTAACTAAAATCTAATGCGAGTTACAGATCTGATATTGTGTCCTTATTTTCGGAAATTTCTATTTTAACCACCACTGGTATTGTTACTGCAACCTATTTATACCCAGAACCGGAGGTAAATACAATATTATAAGCTTGTGCAAAAGTATGTAACAGCCAAATGGAGGCATCTCCGACACCATAAAGAATATATATTCTTGATCCGCATCAATAGCCGTGTCGATATAGCCATGTCCGTCTGTCTGTCCGTCCGAACGCACAGAACTCAGGGATGGTAAGAGATAGAGGTTTGACGTGTATGCGACAAAAAATTCTTACCTCTGCAGGCAGATCAAGTTTATTTATATTTTTGGCCACTCCCCTCCCGCCCCCGCAACTGAGAAAAAACGTCATATCTCCCACAGTTTTAAAGATAGATGGTGCGTAAACATATTTAGTAATGAAGATAACTTATCGATCCGCCAAAGGAATGGTAAAGATCGGATGAACGGTTGTTATTATCAAAAGACTCTGCGCTGCTGCAGCGCAGTAGCAGCGCTGCATTCAGCTGCTACTGCAGCATTAAAATTTAAGCTGAGCGTATAATTTCGTTGGTACAGAGTATGTTATAGTCGGGCTTGACCGACTTTCTTTCTTTTTTTTCTTGGAGTTAATTAAGCTTCAGCTGCCCGTCGCCATCGGAATTAACCAGTTGCTCATGCTGAAATCCTTTCTGACAAATTTTTGGGATATTGTTATATGGCATATTGGCTTTCAGATATTTTAAATAATGGCAACGATTTTGGGGGATTTTAACGAAAAGTTGCATTTCTTCGGCCTTCGAGGGTTAAGCGGCTTTTAAGTTGAGAGTAAAATAGTGGATATTTAGTCGTAGAGCAAAAAACGAGAAAGCTAAGCTAACTTCGTTTGTACCGAAGTTTTTATACCCTTGCAAGTGCCCGCTTAATTTATTTTTTTTCCTCAACGATCCATTTTCCGACCGATCATTCGTATGGGAGCTACAAGATATAGTCATCCGATTTGGACAAAAATTGGTAGAACTCAGTGAAAGTATGTGAAACCAACAAATATAAGATTTCGGGATGCTTTCATTAAAAACAAAAAAGTTTTTCTAACTAAGACTGTTTTTCAGAACCATATAGTTGTCCAATTTTCATCAAACTTGGAAAAATTAAAAAAAAAAAAAAGTATAAAAAAACCTATGAATACAAAGTTTGGAGATGTTTCGATTGAAAATAAAAAGTTTTTCATACTAAAACTAGTTTTCCGACCGTTTTTTCCTATGGGTGCTATAAGATATTGTCATCTGATCCGGTCGGTTCCGACATATTAGTAGCGTGCAGCAAAAAGAAGACTAGTTCGCGTCTTAGCTTTCATTTAATTAAGTGCCGTTCCAATTTTCGAATAAATATTTTTCAAGAAATGGAATTGAATAAAATGTTTTTCGATCCCTTTTCAATACATTCTAGCAAGGATGGTCAATTTAAAGCATTGTCTTAGTCTTCAATTTTTTTCGTTCTCGCCATTAAGCCTACTGTGGCAAGTAAATTTAAATTGGATGCAAAATCTCGATGTCTTCAGCTTGGATAAAAACATCGATGAACCGCTGATGCCATCGATGTTTCTGCAGCTCTGGTTCTTTCACTTTAAGTGTCGAAAATAAAAAAGCCCTCAGAAGCTGATATTGAAATGCAGAAACAATCTATCGACTTAATTATATTATTTAGGCTTGGAAGAAACCTGATTAAAAGAAGCAACAGGTTTATGTTCAGAGTAATGCTAAGTGGCGGGGCCACAATTAATCATAATTATTGTTAGATCTTCTGTATTTTTTTGTCAGTTGAGAAATTTGATCAGCATTTGACAGCAGCTAAAATGCGGAAAACCTATTTCAAGTCACTCTTAATAGCCCAAATCAGTGTGGAACTGAAATTGAGAAAAAAAAACAACATAATTACCCATTGAATGGTTTTTTGATGATTGACAGAAACTAATTTATTACCTTGGGGGTTTTTTTAAGCCTAACTACAAGATCTTGGTGTTGGCCTTTAAGTCCATTGTTTATTTAGCGTTCAGCCTTTGAATGTGAGCACTCGTGAGCTTTATGTTAACTTTACAGCAAGCTAACAGCCAAACAGAACTTGTTGAATTCTGTTCTGGTCCACAGAGCTAAGATACAACATTTCCAAAACAAAACAAAGGCAAAGCTAGCGGCATTTCATGTACAAACAATGCCACAAAAAGCGGTATGGGGCGAGGGGGAAAGCTGAGCTTTGTTTATGCCTAGATGCGGGTTTTTTGTGTTGGCGCGCTTTTCCTCGATGTTTGCCTGTTGCCATTGCGTTGCCCCAGGTAACTGACCAGGCACAAAGCGACCCAAACAGAGAGCGAGTTAAACAAATGACGAGCCACCACCACCGATTGACAGGGGCAAGTTGGGACTAGAATTCAGTTCCCGGCCGACTTTCAACAGTGCAAGTTATGCGCCACATAAAACTGTTTTCTAATATCCAAATCCAATTGTGAATTGTGAAGCAATCAAAATGTTCACAAGTGTAGCCTAAGCCACATCAATTGTTTGGTGAAAAATGACAGCCATATTTACAGTGCTACTTCTGTGCGTAATTTTGGGCCAAAGTAGTGACGCGTCGGAACAGATTGGCCAACCGCTGATACAATTAAGTCACGGTAAGCTGAGCATCCAGTTGGGGAAACTATTATCTGTAGAGATGACAATGTGGTCAAGTGGAATGTGTTAAAGGCAAGTTGACCTTTGGCGCTGTGCGTCAGTGATTTAAGCACCTGCTTATGTAAAGATTTTGTTGGCCAGCAGTCGAATTTGGGACAATCAATAGAAATAATTGCCAGGAAATAATTGTGATTTCGGTTTGAGCCTGGCAAATCAACACGGGTTTATCCAGCTAATTGCGTTACCCGCACGCAAACAAATGGTCAAGTTTCTTTCCTTTTTTTTTGGGGGCAATCGATAAAAAGTTTTGTTGTCTTTGGTAGAAAGTGGGAGCTCATCATCATTGAGGCCATCATAATGGCTGGGCAATTTTCCAGTTCAGTTTCAACCCTTTAGCATAATCTAACACTTGATAAGCCAATGCAGGTTGCCATTACGGCAATTGATCAAACAAACTCCAAGCGCGAAACAACCAAATAAGGGACATAAACATAATGAAAACGAATAAACTCAACTAAAACGACAAAAGAAATTTCTTCAAGTGCTGGCAAAGTTTGGTAGGTAGGTTGGCAACCACATTTCATGATTTGTCGATAATTTAAGAAAGGGAGAACATTAACTGCGCTTGGGCAAAAAACAACACTTTGATGCTCTGCCTTAGAAATGGCCTGAATAGAACACGACATTATTTAAAATTTTCCGAATCTTACCACTGTTGGTAAAAGTACTCTGCAGTTCTCAGATTCAGTATTCATGACCAGAAGGATTAACTGATATTATGTCTGAATTCAGGCATGTCTTTATACCCTTGCAGTTGGTATATTGAAATCGTCCAAATGTTTGTAACGCATAGAAGGAAGCATTTCAGACCACATAAAGTATATATTCTTGATCAGCATGACGAGCTGAGCCGATATAGCCATGTCCGCCTGTCCGTCTGTTTCCATGGTATAGCCTTATTTTTATACTCTGTACCGTAGGTACACAGAGTATTATAAGTTTGTGCAAAAGTATGTAACAGGCAGAAGGAAACATCTCCGACCCCATAAAGTATATATATTCTTGATCAGCATCAACAGCCGAGTCGATATAGCCATGTCCGTCTGTCCTTCTGTCCGTCCGTCCATCCGTCCGTCTGTCTGTCCGTATGAACGCACAGATCTCAGAGATGGTAAGAGATAGAGGTTTGACATGTATGGGACATATGCTTCTTATGTCTGCAGGCAGATCAAGTTTATTTTCAATTTTGGCCACGCCCCCTCCCGCCCCCGCAATTTAGAAGAAACGTCATATCTCCCACAGTTTTGAAGATAGATGGCTTGTTCCTTCTGGACATATTTAGTTATTAGGATAACTTATCGATCTGCTAAAGAGTGAAGAAGATCGGATGAACGGTTTTCGAGTTATGGTCAAAAGACAAATTTTCTTGGTACTGAGTCTGTATAGTCGGGCTTGACCGACTTTCTTTCTTGTTATACTCTGTACCGTAGGTACACAGAGTATTTTAAGTTTGTGCAAAAGTATGTAACAGGCAGAAGGAAGCATCTCCGACCCCATAAAGTATATATATTCTTGATCAGCATCAACAGCCGAGTCGATATAGCCATGTCCGTCTGTCCTTCTGTCCGTCCGTCCATCCGTCCGTCTGTCTGTCCGTATGAACGCACAGATCTCAGAGATGGTAAGAGATAGAGGTTTGACATGTATGGGACATATGCTTCTTATGTCTGCAGGCAGATCAAGTTTATTTTCAATTTTGGCCACGCCCCCTCCCGCCCCCGCAATTTAGAAAAAACGTTATATCTCCCACAGTTTTGAAGATAGATGGCTTGTTCCTTCTGGACATATTTAGTTGGCAGGACTTATCGATCCGCCAAAGGAATGAAGAAGATCGGTTGAACGGTTTTCGAGTTATGATCAAAAGACAAATTTTCTTGGTACAGAGTATTGTATAGTCGGGCTTGACCGACTTTCTTTCTTGTTATACTCTGTACCGTAGGTACACAGAGTATTATAAGTTTGTGCAAAAGTATGTAACATCGAGAAGGAATCATCTCCGACCCTATAAAGTATATATATTCTTGATCAGCATCAACAGCCGAGTCGATATAGCCATGTCCGTCTGTCCATCTGTCCGTCCGTCTGTCCGTCCGTCTGTCCGTCCGTCTGTCTGTCCGTATGAACGCACAGATCTCAGAGATGGTAAGAGATAGATGTTTGACATGTATGGGACATATGCTTCTTATGTCTGCAGGCAGATCAGGTTTATTTTCAATTTTGGCCACGCCCCCTCCCGCCCCCGCAATTAAGAAAAAACGTCATATCTCCCACAGTTTTGAAGATAGATGGCTTGTTCCTTCTGGACATATTTAGTTAGCAGGATAACTTATGTAAATACAACGCAATGAACGCTAAGATTCTTTGGGTACAATAAGTTTGAGATTGCAAACTATGATTTATGTAAAAGTCGGTCGTGCTAATAAGTACGCAATGATGTTTGAAGGTTTTATCAATATAACTTAATCCTTGTTATTCATTGGCGACCATTAACTACTGGGGTACATAATCATAGTGTAAGATTAAAGTCCAATTCCACTAAAATCAATATAGGTCGCTAAAACCCCATATGGGCATTTTCACCGAATAGTCGAATTAAAAGTATTTAAAACCACTTAATTTGTTCACATTTTCCCAAGGAAACGAACATTGAAAATTTTTTTAAGTCCATCTTACATTTATTCATAGCCCGTTTCGAGATTTTCAAACGCAAAGCCTTGCAATCATAATTTTTCTTATTTCGATAGACTTAGGCACTATCGATTGTGTTGACTTTTGTTATCTAAAATTATTCCCAGGGTTCAAATTGCTTGAAATTGCAATTAACTGTAGGTTTTTGCTTTGCATCAAACAGAGACCATCCACACAAATATCTTCATGAAAAAACTGTCGCGTTCGACTGGTTTCGAAAGGACACAAATCAATATTGCATAAGAAAGTCGGTCAAGCCCGACTATAACATACCTCCCAAAGTTTGTAAGTGCTGCCCATCGCTTCAACTGGTGCTGTCCTGCTAAAATATTTGAGATGCGCCGGAAATCCACTTCTGTATTTGTTTTTGCGTTCGAATCACTTATTATTTTGACAATATTTTGGAAATAGAATTTCACTTGTTTATCACTTTAGCACTAATTAAAGTGCTAGCTAAGATCTTTAACTTATAATAAAGAACGAAGATATTATTTTTCTTGTTTCCATAAGCCATTTCGCCCACTATTGCACTGTAAGTTGAAATTTGAAATAAATGTTTTTTCAATTTAGCTTCACGAGAAGCTTTTAAAATAAGTAACTAATTTTGTAAGTATCACGTTTTAAGGTCTCTTTGGATTTTACCTAGCGAAAATACTTCTTTTATTTTCGAGTCCATCTAATATAACAGTAAAATATTAATGTTGAAGTTTTCAATAAATTCGAATTGTTTTAACAAGAAGCCAAAGGATCTACTCTTAATATCTTCTGCTGCATAACTGAGATATATCGTTTTTGCTGGAACATGGAAATGAACCTGTAAAACTATTTGCTGAAATAGTCTAAGCGTACTAGAGGACTATACAAGAAGCAATATAAATATTGTACACAATATTTTACCCAGAACACGACGGAAGTATCTTAGACACCATTAAGTAAATATATTCTTAATCATCATAGCGAGCTTAGTTGATGTAGTCAGGTTTGCTTCTATGTCATCGCTTTCCTCACTAGCTAAGCCATCTGGAAAAATCTTCACATGAAAACCACTGCATCGGCTATCTATTTCAATTGAAATCAATGTTTAAGTTGCGATCCTTTCATTAATATGAATTATTAAACGAAAATAGAGGAAAGATAACTTCGTCTCGACCGAAGTTTTTATACCTTTGCAGCACGTTTTTCAAACTAAGACTACTTTTCGGACCTTACTTTTTTATAGGAGCAATATAATATAATATATAAATTTTCGACTTCGACCAAGCGTAGTAGAATCATGAAAAAGCCCATCAAGCGAACAAGTAAGATATATGGATTCGATTCCCTTTAAAACAAGAAAGCTTTTCTCAACTGAACTTATTTTTTACCGATCTTTCGATCTTACTGCTATATGCTATATTCATCTGACTTCGACAAAACCTTGTAGAGTTTTGTGAAAGCATGTCAAACAAATAAATGTAAATTTTGAGGACAGTTCCATTGAAAACCAAAAAGTTTTTTCACTATGACTACTGTTTTATGACAGCTGTACTATATATAGATGTCCGATTTCGAACAACCTTAGTGGAATCGTGGGAAAGCGTAGAAAACTAACAATACAACGTTCGAAGGCGTTTTCATTGAAAACAACAAAGTTTGTAAATCCAAAACTAGTTTTTCGACGGATCGTTCCTATGACAGCTGTATGCTATAGTCATCCGATCCGCAAGGTTCCGACAAATGTCCAGCCTACTTGTACCAAAAGGCTTCGTGTAAAGTTTGGTGAAGATAACAGACTGAAGAAACAGACAGACGGACGGTCAGACGGACATGGATAAATCAACTCAGCTCGTCTTGCTGATCAAGAATATATATACTTTATGTGGTCGGATATGCTCTGCAAGGGTACACAAATAAGTAAAAAAGTGGTGACTTTTTAGACAGCAACAAGGTGTATCCGGATAAGCTCTCAATTTTCAGACAGAGAGTTTGAAAGGATGAAAGACATGAAGAAGACTGTTCGTCTAGCTCGTCTCTGCAGTAGTGTTAGGTTTTTCTTGAGTGAGTAATCAAAAAATATTTTGCTTGCTAAACCAAACTTGAATATGTTCTATACCGATTGTTTATTTTTGTTCAGAGATTCTTGATCAGTTCCGTAACGCTTGATCTATGACTCTTAGACAGTTTCCATGTTTAGTTCTATTGTTAAGCTACTCTTATTCAGTGACCCTTGGTTAGATCACTTGTTCAGTTATTTTAATCAGTTACTTTTCCTCAGCAACTCATATAGTCGGCGATTATTTATTAGTGACTCCTATCTAGTGACTCTTGTTCAGCGACCTTTGCTCCTGTTCATTTACTCACGCTCATTGATTCTTGTTCAGCGACTCTTCTTCAGCTACACTCAAAAAAAAAAACAGCCAAAATCGCCCTAAAATTTAGAAATTCGCCCTAAAAAAGGGGTCAAAGGCGATTCGCCATATATTTTAGAAAAATTGTTTCTAAAATTAAGACTGAGACTTTCTGAAATTATGGAAATGTTTACTATAAGCTATAAAATATTTTCTTAATTGTTGAAAAGCATTTTCTAGATTTTAAAAAAACCTTTCTAGATTTTAGAAAAAAAACATTTTCAACTATTATAGACAGGAAAGGGAGTGAGGGGGACTGGAGAGAGAAGAGGAAGGAGACTGCAACACTGAGAAGCCTACAACCCCTTATATATTATTTTTATTGGATATTTTCTTTCTGTTGGTTCACTACTAGTAATCATTATTTTAGTTTTTAACTTTTCCTTGCCTGGGACTCGAACTTGGGACCTCGGGGAAACTTCAACACGAAAGGGGCATCTTACCGCTCTCGACCACCAAGCACTCGCGTGAGTCACAGTAAAGAACGCAGTCAAATGCTAAGCACTCAGCTGCCTCTTTTATATTCCGAAAGCAGTGAATTCGAACTTGAGAATTACAAGCGGTGTCTTCTTCTAAAGTCTAAAGTCGATATAGCCATGTCCGTCTGTCCATCTGTCCGTCCGTCTGTCCGTCCGTCTGTCTGTCCGTATGAACGCACAGATCTCAGAGATGGTAAGAGATAGATGTTTGACATGTATAGGACATATGCTTCTTATGTCTGCAGGCAGATCAGGTTTATTTTCAATTTTGGCCACGCCCCCTCACGCCCCCGCAATAAAGAAAAAACGTCATATCTCCCACAGTTTTGAAGATAGATGGCTTGTTCCTTCTGGACATATTTAGTTATTAGGATAACTTATCGATCCGCCAAAGGAATGAAGAAGATCGGATGAACGGTTTTCGAGTTATGATCAAAAGACAAATTTTCTTGGTACAGAGTATGTTATAGTCGGGCTTGACCGACTTTCTTTCTTGTTGTCTATATTTTAGGGCGAATTTCTAAATGGCTTGTCTAAATTTAAGAAATGTGCTTCCTAAAATTTAGGGCGTTTTTCTAAATTCGCACTATTCGCAATGTATTTTTTATACTCTGTACCGAAGGTACATAGAGTATTATAAGTTTGTGCAAAAGTATGTAACAGGCAGAAGGAAGCATCTCCGACCCCATAAAGTATATATATTCTTGATCAGCATCAACAGCCGAGTCGATATAGCCATGTCCGTCTGTCCGTCTGTCCGTCCGTCCGTCTGTCTGTCTGTCTGTCCGTATGAACGCACAGATCTCAGAGACGGTAAGAGATAGAGGTTTGACATGTATGGGACATATGCTTCTTATGTTTGCAGGCAGATCAAGTTAGTTTCAATTTTGGCCACGCCCCCTCCCGCCCCCGCAATTTAGAAAAACGTTATATCTCCCACAGTTTTGAAGATAGATGGCTTGTTCCTTCTGGACATATTTAGTTATTAGGATAACTTATCGATCCGCCAAAGAAATGAAGAAGATCGGATGAACGGTTTTCGAGTTATGATCAAAAGACAAATTTTCTTGTGGTACAGAGTATGTTATAGTCGGGCTTGACCGACTGTCTTTCTTGTTTCTAAATTCAAGGGCGAATTCGCCCTTAACTTAAGAAAGTTTTTAGGAACAAATCTAGAAAAATTACCCTAAATTGAAAAAAATATAAATCGAATTTCTAGAGTTAAGAAATTATTTTCTAAAAATTCTTTTTTAGGGCTGTTTTTTCTAAGTTTAAGAAAAAACTGTCTAAAAACAAGAAAGAAATATTATTTAGGGTGCATTTCTAAAAACTAGAAAATAAATTTTATGAGTGTACTGTTCAGGAAAGCAGTAGAACTAGTTCGAATGTTCGCCAGACATCACCTAGACTTGAGGGAAGATGACGAATAACTGAGTACTTTAAGTGTACAAAGAACATCTAAACCTGTTCAGTAAAATAAAAAAGTTTAACCATCACTTCTCTCCAACTTCTGCAGAAGTCGTTGTAGAAAGTACAGATTCCAAGCTGCCAGTGATGCCATAATTTGAAGAGATTTCCGTGAGTCATTTATATCCCCGTTTGTGCTCTCCTTGCTTAGCATAGTCGTTAATAACTCAAGAGTAGGGAAAGTCCCAAAATAACACAAAACATGTCTGCAAAGTTTTTTGACCTCATTACCTAGGTTACCAAATGAAAGTTCAAGAAACTGCTTCAATAACAAGGCGTTAACTAGGAAATAAACAATCACAAAGTAATCAGCTTGAAACACGCCTCACAGTATGCTTCAATTAACACACCTAAACAATTTCAGATGACGCCCTAGATGATGATTATCCGGACGTTAAGGATGAAATACATTTGGAAGATTTCTTTTGGACCGGCTCTGGAGATGGACCACCCGACTATTTGAAGAAAGTACACACAGGCATAAGCAAGGGCAAGGATGTGATAGTGAAGACCGAAACAGTGGTGGCCACTGTCTATGTGGATGGCAACAATGTGAGCGGCCAATGGAAGTGAAAAAAGCTAAATAATAAGTCGAGTTCCCATTTCATGTTAAGGAAATCGACATACCCATTTGCTTGGACTGCAGGCCTGACGATGGCGGTGGCAATTGGGAGTTGGGTGCACCGGGAATGCCGCCTCTTAACTTCTCCGCCACAGATCGACGCTATTGGCTGCTGACTGTGATGTCGGGTTTCTATGCAGCCAAGGATAATCCCATGCTTGAGGAGAAACTGGCGCGACTGTATCGCTTGGCTTTTACCCGGTATGTTGGTATAACCCATAAACCCAAGTAAAGTCTAACCACTACTAACGTGCACTTTGGCAGACAACAAACACGTCACCTGGGCATAAATGGGGCACAGCAAATTGAAGGAACCACATTCAGGCCAACAACTATCACCCCACAGCCCAACGATGATGTGGAGATATTGGATATGGTAGTCGATGGTGTCAAAACTGCCAGAGCGGCAGGTGGTAAAACTGAATGGGCAAGTGACTCGGAAGAGAAGGGGGAAACCAGCACCGAAACCATAGACTACAGTGCATATGTTACACTTATCCCCTGGGAGCTAATACAACAGAACGGCAAGTCGGAGAAGTTGCAGAAAGTACGCGAGGTTCCACCCCCACCCCAGCCCCTGTATAGAAACGAACGTGTTAGGGTTGTCATACACAACCTCACGCAAATCAGTGAGGCGGATGTGCAGAAGTGGAACTCCAGCGGTGAAGAGGGAACTGATGCATATGTCAATCTAAAATTGTAGGTTCCAGTCCAGCCCATTTCAGAGCTGCACCTCAAATCTTACCATATCTTACAGCCACGAACGACCTATAGCCAACCAGACGGAACTTATTTATACGGTGCTGGTGAATGGTCGTCCTGTTCTGGCCACCACTGCAGCCAAAGACATGGAACTGGTGAGCGAGGCCGAGGCGGTCAATGCTCTGGGCAAGGCTATTTATATGAAATCGGAACGTAAGTCCATTCGAGCAACCAGTACACTCAGGTCTCAGGCTTCATTTCTTTCAGCCTACATCCGGGAGCCCACGGCCACGGCTCTGGCCCCGGTACCTCGCAGTGGTCAGGCGGGTTTTTTCAATTCGGTCAAAAACAATGTGGCTCTGGTCATCATCAGCTCATTGGCTATTCTATTGTTGATGCTTCTGCTACTGGCCGTCCTCCTACTAGGACATACACGCGCTCGTCAACGCGAGCTTAGCGAGATTAACAGGTGAGAGTGAAGGTGCCACGAGTACAATCACTGTGCTTACTCTGTTTTTCCCCGGCTAGAAACTCTTCGCGCAATGAGTTGTTGTCGGAGGCCCAATCTATGCGTCCCAGCACTAGCGGAGGCCTGGATGGCGGTCAGAGCACGGGTGTACAGAACTCAGCCTATGAGCGGGAGCCACGCCTCAGTTTTCCACCTGCCCCACCGCCGGACACACGCTCGCGTCGCGATTCCATTTCTTCGACAGACAACACCTCTGACTCCTCGGTTTACTGCCCCATTAATCCGCCCAGTGCCGATGTGCAGCGTATACTTGACGACAAGGCCGCACGTTTGTTTGATGGCCACAAGCGTCGGCATCACCATCATCATCAGTATGATCGAGCCGAAGGTCTGGAGGATACCATCTACACCACTGTGGTATCCGAAAAGAAGGGCGACAATTCTAGACACAAGTCCAAGCGTCGCTATTTGCATGAGAACCGAGTGGGATCCCTGGAGACCAGCCCCGTTCAAGGCTCCCTGCAACACGCCAGTAACTCGTCAGCGGAGGAAGGCAGTGCCGGCTCCCCCGCTACCTTGCGTCGTGGCTACGAGAACTTCCAGCGCAATGAGGCCTACAACCCGCACAATAACTATCATCGAAATAAGTTGCTCCATCAGCAGATCGGCTCGCCACAGGCTATCAACCAGGAAATTATACGGACCCTGCAACCCTCCGACAGATCCTCCGACACTGCCAGCGTGGGTTCGTTTCTCTCAATGGCCTCGGTGCGTGCCTTTCCCAAGAGCACCCTGCCCGAACCCTTGAATCGTGTCTTAGATCCCGTCTTTGTCACCTATTACGATAATGTGAATGCGGTGGCCTCGAAAAACTCCAGCAGATCCCTGAAGTCGCACAAGTCACTGGGCAGCAAAGATAGCACCGTGGCCACCATAGCCAGTTTTCCCAGCCCCAAGGCACCACCTGCTGTCAGGAATGTGCGTTCGGCTTCGCACAGTGACAATCCAGATCCAGGTGTGGTGGGGCCTGTTGTCTGGGAGCGACACAAAAAACGACTGGGCAGTGGCGACAACCAGGGTGAGAAGGGTGGAGGTCGTGAAGACGATGATGACGGTGACGTGCAATTTGGGGCGAAAACACGTTACTAAGGCCACTGTAGTCGTTGTTATTGTTATTATTAGAAGCTTGCACTCCCTCCGAACCAACCTCAACTCATTCCAACTCAACTCAATCTTCCGCAGAGGCCCTGAGCTATGCAGACTTTAATCCCAGTCCGCTGCACGATCCCTCGGCCATACGTAACCACTATGAGGGCCTGCTGGAAGGTGCCATGCAAATGTATGCCAGTCAGGATGATCTACCCATGCCGTTGCCCACCCGCGACTTTACAAACAACAGACGCACCACAAAGCGCGAACATCGCGGTTCCTCCGCTGGACTGCCTAGGTATATATTCGCTGCCCCATTTGCCACGCTATTTTTGTAACTTGCTCCTTCTTGTTTCGGTAGCTTCCATCCAAAGATCAGTGGTGCCACCACCACAGAACGTCCGGCCACGGCTGAGCCGGAAAAGACCAACAAATCTGCGCAATCCACTCAGCCACCTTCGCCCACCTACAGCGCTTGGGGCGGGGGCAGCATGCATGGCTCTCATTCGCCACTGACTCGACCCCTGAGCGCTGGACCCTTCCAACGGCCCGAAACCATTCTGGAGATATCGCGGGGAGCTGCCAATACTCCTGGACGCCGGCAAGACTTACAGGCGGCCAACGCGGCGCCACTTATTGAGGCCATACAAACCGAACTACGCAAGTTCAAGCAGCAACAGGACTAGACCATGGAGAGGGATTTGATATATAAAAAGTTCATATGACTCAAGACTTTTTATAAGACATCCATTTTCCATAATTCTCAAATAAAACTTTGGCAAAACACAAGAATTTCAAATACATATGTAAAATTCAAATTGGTTACTTATCAAGCAAGAACATAAAATGAGCTAGACAGTGTTGCCAAATAGCAATCCACTGAAAACATGTGCCTGGACTGGACTATCATAAAACCACAAACTACAATTTTTCAGCAACTAAGATTTGAGCTCTGGATCTTTCAATGAAAGCAACTTGCTGGTGTGGCAGTCACATCAATCCTTCCTTAAAAATCTTCAATTAAAGGCAAAGCCATCTTAGGGCCGTTTTCTCATGTTCCTGTTTTTGCAAATCTAGGTGGATTTGGTGTATTTGTACTGCTCATTTTGAGCAGGAACATGAGACAACGGCCCTTAGCGGTACCTAACAAATAGGCAACACTCAGCAGTGTGACCAGCAACTGAGGATTAAAGTTAGTTCGAATGATAAATGCAACTACTGAACAAATGAGCAGGTGAGGTACTGCGCAAGAGATTAACTGAGCAGTTTGGATACATTGACTCACTCTTAAATAAGATAAAGTCATCATGTTCAGTGAAATGAACGACCTTCACCAAACACACTGAAAAGTTTCGATTTAGACACTCGGAAAAAAAAATGCCCGGCAAATTTTAAGCCTTAAAAAAGAGTTAAGTTAACTTCGGCTTGGATAAAGTTTGTATACCCTTGCAGCACGTTTTTCTAACTAATTTGAAGGACATTTCCACTAAATACAATCAAGTTCTTGTCACTAAGACTTCTTTTCTGACTCTACTTTTTTATGCCAGCTATACTATTTAGATGTACGATTTCGAAAAAACTTAGTCGAGTCCTGGGAAAGAATAGCAAACTAAGAAATACAAAGCTTCGAGGCGTATTCTTTGAAAGCAAAACAGTTTTTCCTACTAAAACTCGTTTCTCGACCGATCATTCCTATGGCAGCTATAACCTACGGTCATCCGATTTTGACAAAACTTTGAAGAATTGCGTGAAAGCTTATAAAACAAATATACGATAATTTATACTATATAGATATCCGATTTCGACCAAACTTGGTGAAATCATGGAGAAGCATTGAATACTAATAATAAAGGAGTTTGGAGACGTTTGCATTGAAAACAAAAAATCTTTTCTCACTAGAACTAGTTTTTCGTCCGATCGCTCCTATGACAGCTTTTTGTGATAGTCATCCGATCCGGCCGGTTCGACAAACGTGCAGCGTATTTGTACTTGACAACATCGCGCACAGTTTGGTTGGGATTGCTTTAAATCTGACGTTATGCGTTACGTACATCTGGACAATTTCAATATACCATCTGCAAGGGTATAAAAAGTTTCTAGTTGGCCTAGAAGGAACAAAGAAGCTAAGGCAACATAAGAGCTCAGAAGGGTCTACATCACCGATAATTAGCTTATGAAGAAATGAAACACCTACCTAGCTAGCGAAGAAAGGTCAATAGGCAAGCGTCTTCTGAAGTACGATGGCAAACGAAGCTTCGTTTGGTTGGGGTCCCAATTTACTGATTCTTAACTGATTCAATAGAATCAATAAGCTTTTTATACTCCTGCATAAGGTATATTAAAATTGTTCAGATGTTTGTAACTCATAGAAGGAAGCATCTCCGACCATGTAAAGTACAGGGTTGCCCATATTCGACGGACCCATGTTTTTTTTTAAAAAAATCAAAGAAAAAAAGAAAAATTTGGCGGTTGGCAATCTTAATCATTTAATTTGTTCCAAGTAGAATTGTTTACATCAATTTTTGAATATGATATCTCTCAAATGGCCGCCTCTGGCGTTGATGGCGTATTGTGCCCTTTTTGCAGCATTTTCCATCGTTTTCGCCAACATTTCGGCCGGAATAGCGGCTATTTCTTCACGAATGTTGTCCTTGAGCTCTTCTACGGTCCTTGGCTTGTTAACGTAAACCTTTGACTTCAAATATCCCCACAACAAGAAGAAGTCAGGCGGCGTCAAATCGGGCGAACGCGGTGGCCAGTCCAAATCACCACTTTTCGACATCAAACGGCCCGGAACAATTTCTTCAGAAAATCGATTGTTATGCGACTTGTGTGCGGTGGAGCGCCGTCTTGTTGAAACCAGAACTGCCTCATACGCTTTCGACGAATAATTGGCATCACAAAATTGGTCATCATGTCGCGATAATGCTCCTGGTTGATGGTAACAGCATGGCCATTTTCATTTTGGAAGAAAAACGGCCCAATGACCGTTTTCGCACTAACGCCGCACCAAACTGTGACTTTTTCGTCATGAAGAGGCACTTCTTGAATCTCCTGAGGATTTTCAGTGGCGTAAATACGGCAATTTTGCTTATTTACGGTCCCATTCAATGTGAAATTTTAATTTTTTAAAAGCACGTTGAGTTTTCACAATTGACTTGTTCTGTTGAATGTAAATTTCAACTATTTAAGAGCGCTCGCGTGGCGTGTATTGTTCCATGGTAAAAACTGAGACGCTTCAAACGCGGTATGTCATTAAGCGATCTGACATCTCTGTCAAAAGTTATGGCGTTGCCAGATGGGTCCGTCGAATATGGACAACCCTGTATATGTATTCTTGATCTGCATGACGAGCTGAGTCTATATAGCCATACCCGTCTGTCCGTCTGTTTCTATGCGATTTCCTCTGTCAGTTTGAAAGCTATCGCGACCAAACTTTGCACCAAGTCTTGTAGTACAAATACGCTGCACAAGTATCGGAACAGGCCGGATCGGATGACAATAGCATTTGGCTGCCACAGGAATGATCGGTAGAAAAACGAGTTTTAGTGACAAAAACTTTTTGTTTAAAGAAAAAAACGCCTCCAAACTTTGTATTTCTAAGTTTGCTATGCTTTCCCATGATTCCACTAAGTTTGGTCGAAAGCGGACATCGACATAGTATAGCTGCCATAGAAAAGTAGTCTTAGTAATACAAACTTTTTTGTTTTCAGTGGAAATGTCCTTTAAATTAGTTAGAAAAAATTGCTGCAGCAAGGGTACACAAACTTCGTCCAAGCCGAAGCCGCCATTCGGATGAATAGTATTCAAGCACGGGACGGATTAAAGCAGTATAAAGGAGTTTTGTGGTGCAGGGATCATTAAACCATTCACCATTCGCCTCATTAACAAAAGAGGAGATATGGGGATTGACACCCAATTTGGGGTCAAAAAGAATTCCAAGATCATCAACGGTTCATTACCAATCGTGTATGAAAACCAGTAATGATTTGCAACGATGAAAGGGCATAAACATGCACTTGGTGCAATTAAGGTGCCAATGACTTACCAAGCTTCAAGACTGTTGAAAGATAAAATAAGTTTAACGTCAAAGGCATACAAGAGTATCCGAGAAAAGGTTCCTTAATAAAAAGAGTTGAGGTACACCAAAAGTTACAGTCACAGGTTTCGAAGAATTACAACGAAGCTGAACTTTCTTAGTTCTCTCTTTTAGACAGGACTAGCTCCAAACTGAATAGGAGAGAGAACTCCTAAAGTCGGTGTAAATGATCAGATTGCTTCTTCATAAGAAATCCATCATTAACCAAAGAAGTTAATTCAAGCCAATTGGTCGTGTTTGACCGATCCACGCTGGTAAGGTGACAAAATAGATTTACAATAATGCTGCAATGTGAAGGTTATAATCTCTTTAAACAATTTCGGAATGGCGGATAGTGTAGCAAAGCCTCTGTAATTGGGAATATCCGATTTCCCCCCACTAGAGTCGATTGAAAGATTGAAGAGCTTAAGCAAGGGTTTGCATAAAGAACTAGACCACTCTTTCAACACACAACTAAGAATGTGGCCAGGCCAAGGAGAGTATGAAGATTTAAGTGATTTCAAAAATGAAAGTAGAGAAGTTTTAGAAAGTTTGGGAGCACATATAGATCTGAAAAGATGAATGTTATAAGGATGTGCAATGGTAATGTAGATGGTGTTGGGTTAAAGGCTGAACTAATATCCACATTTGGAAAATTTCTTCGCAAGAAATCTTCTGGGACTCCTATTTAATCTAATTCTTCCGTCTGTGCAGAAGTCGCCTGGCTAATGTGTTGTAGCGTCTTTTACTCTTTTTTGGTTCTCAGTCAACCATTATTGGTAACTCTATGGTAACTCTCTTCCTCAGATGCTTTGGCATTGCCTTGTATGCGAGGTTCTTTCAAAAATTGCGGCAAAATTTTCAAAAAAATTATTTATATTATATATAAATATATTTTTGACTATTTTTCAGGCCAAGTGAGCCTACAGTTTTAGCCGGCTCGATGTCATGTTTTACATTCGCATAACTTTAAACAGAGACCTATAAACGTAGCGAAGTGCGCCGGGTTATATGATGGTAAATTAATATAAACGTGAATGGCTATGGACGAGCCATATCTCAAGAAAGAGTTTAAGCTTTGAACTAGAAGCTGGTACCAGCTTCGATCCGGCCGGTTCAAACTCTGTAGGTTTATGGTGTGTGGAAAATAGTAAAATAAATAATATTAGAAAAACTAAGAATACAACATTTCTTATTAAAAGACTTTCACTGATGCCGAGACTAGCTCCAATGAAAGCCCTCACCAGCCCATTTTAAAAAGTTTATTTGTTTATAAAGTGCAAACATATTTGTTATATACCCGTTATATTGTGCCATTAGAAGTTGATCTTAGTCAAATAAATCAAATGTAATATTTTAAAATCGTGTTGACAAAATGGTGTTGCTTTCCTGGTCGTTGGCCTGTTGCGGTTTCAAGTGTCTTTAGTTGCGCTCCTTTTGTCCCTTGCTAGCGGCTGGATAATCCTTGGCATCAACACTACGCTTGCCCAGTCGTGGACCAAACCACAGGCCAGACGATGCGCTGGGTCCGGTGCGCTTCTCCAAGGCTTGCTGCAAGGCCATCAGGTGGGCCCACTTGCGCAATTCGGCATCGCTGCGACCTACGCGCGGAAAAACAATCAGACCAGCGCGTTTTTGAAACTCTACATCATGCCAAAGCCCACGAGAACAAATTAGCCCTAATCGTCGCCACTCAACGCCTACTCACCCTCATAATCCTCCTGGGAGCCATCACCATAAATGCCCTCAAATGCGGCCGCATCGTTGGCTTCGCGAAGACTGTTGACCAGGCTGGGATCGCTCCGTCCCACTCGCGGAAAAGCATAAAGTCCCATGTTGGCACCTCGACGATTCTTGTCATGGTCCAGTTCTGTGAAACCATGGAAGTCAAGCGGGATTAATGCAATTCACAAAAGAGGGGGCAGGATTATTATTTAGATGTAAAATGTGAAATTCATGCAAAATCCCTGAGGCGTTCTACCCAATTAACGTTTGGTTTTGGTGACAATTTAAAATAATAAAACGCTTGGTGAATATGCACTTTGAGCATTCGAGAAAAGGAAGGAAATGAATTAAAATGTTGAAATCGCAGAGAGTTACTTTTACCTTTATCTTTCAAACGTGCTGTAAAATATTGATACATATTAATAATATTCGCTTAAATGAATGCCCATTGATTTGTTAGTCATTGAAAACGCAAAAGAAAACACCGCCCAGCAACGCTGATATGTATGCTATGGAAATTAGCATATCACAACACACCTGTTGGCATTCTATTTGGCTTGAGATGTGAACTTATAAATATTTAAATAAATGCAAACAATTCAAAATATTGGCTTAAAGTTTTTCTTCCATAATTGGCCCTGCTTTCCTGCCACAAAACAATGAAAATACAACAGATTCTGCTGTTCTGTTTGCTCTTCAGCTTAAGTGGTTTTAAAAACGCCCACAAATTGACATTTGTTCTGGGGCTTAGCTGGGATGAAGACAAATAGATATCACCTGTCCCTGGTCTGTCACAGAATCTGAGTTGTTCTGTGGTCTTGGTAACACGCTATGAAATCAAATCAAAAATTATCAACGGAGATATACAAAACTTATTTTGTATACGTTCACTTAAAACTGTATTACACTGCGAGAAAAGAACGTACTTTGAAGCAAAATTAAACAAATTCTGGTGGTGTACTTTGATTTTAGCTGTTCACATAAAGCAGGAATGGGTTTTGTGGGTAGAAAAGTGGCGCTTTTCAGCATCATCACTCGACTGTGCGTTTATATAATATTAAAACAAGAAAGAAAGTCGGTCAAGCCCGACTATAACATACTCTGTACCAAGAAAATTTGTCTTTTGATCATAACTCGAAAACCGTTCATCCGATCTTCTTCATTTGGCGGATCGATAAGTTATCCTAATAACTAAATATGTCCAGAAGGAACAAGCCATCTATCTTCAAAACTGTGGGAGAAATGACGTTTTTTCTAAATTGCGGGGGCGGGAGGGGGCGTGGCCAAAATTAAAAATAAACTTGATCTGCCTGCAGACATAAGAAGCATATGTCCCATACATGTCAAACCTCTATCTCTTACCATCTCTGAGATCTGACGGACAGACGGACATGGCTATATCGACTCGGCTGTTGATGCTGATCAAGACTATATATACTTTATGGGGTCGGAGATGCTTCCTTCTGGATGTTACATACTTTTGCACAAACTTATAATACTCTATGTACCTACGGTACAGAGTATAAAAATTGAAAACTTAAAGTTAAGCACGAAGATCAAGTATACTTAAGATTTTAGTTTAGTACTATAACAATTAAGCTTTCTTCCTTTTATTCAATGGATATCGAGTAATCAAGTCTCTTTGAAGACCAGTGGCCTGAATTGGACGGAGTCATAAGTGCTCCACTCTTTACAGCCTGTGCTTGACTTGGCTTGATTTTCTCGTCTCTTCATTTTGAATGCTTTACGTAACGTATTCTGTCACCGTATCCTCCTGACCCTTCCACTGACGATATGCCAAATATCTTCGGTGGCTCCAATTCACCATTAACAAATTTACCGTTGTAAAATGGTGTACATAATAAAATAGCATATTCTAGCATAGAGCTACTATTTAAGAAGCATGTTTTGCAATCGCGCCTTTGTTTAATTTAGCGTCAATTGTCCATCAGCTGTACGGTCACACTGCCATATGCTCACGAAATCTAAATCAAATCGGTGCGAATAAAGAGTGACTCGGTCAACTGACTTGGATTTGCTATCAAAAAATCAAAGTCAGATCTAAGTCGCTTACATGAATTCCTTTTGTCAATTTAAAATATTTTATCGATCCGCCAAAGGATTGGTAAAGATCGGATGAAGGGATTCGAGTTACGAGCAAAAGAATGTTCGCTGTAAAGTTGCAAATAGATGCATGGCCTTGCCACCGTCAATATTCGGCTCTGGCGTCGATTTTGGCAAAACGGCCTGTTGGATCCAATGCGTTTGGGGTTATCGGAATGAACCCATTTTACATCACCACAAAGAGAACAAGTAAGGGCGCTGCAGTCGAGTTTCCCGACCACAAAATACCCTGTTCATTTATTTTCATTTATTTGTTTTTGAATTTTTGAAGATGTCATCCTAAATGTAGGCAATACTTTTCTTGTCCTGATCAACAACTGGGGGGGTGCTCTTATCAGCTCAACTGTTTCGCTTATAACTCCGGTGTTTTTGGTCCGATCTAATTGTGCTTTTCAGAATATATAGATATTGGGCCTAGCTTGATGTATACTAAACCACGAGGCTCTAACTTGAAAATTGTGGATCTGACGGCATTTTAGGTCTAGGATTTATAGAGGAGGTCTAGGTTTTTTTTGGATAAAAGGGGGACGGGGTGGAATTTTTCAAATCTGAAACAAACTTGATCTGCGTACAGCATAAATCTACCTTCGTGCAAAAATTTGTGGCTCTATCTCTTATAGTCTCTGAGATCGACGCGTTCATACAGACAGACAGACGGACAGACGGACGGATGGACAGACGGACATGGCTATATCGACTCGGCTGTTCATGCTGATCAAGAATATATATACTTTATGGGGTCGGAAAATTTTCCTTCTCCCTGTTACATACATTCGCACAACTTCATGATCCCCCTTTTCCCATTTTTAATGGGAACAGGGTATAAAAATAAAACAAGTAAGGGCGCTGCAGTCGTTCATTTGATTTAGAATTTTTGAATTTGAATGTAATCGGTTTCTGTGACAGCTCTTGAAGGGTCATATAGAAAGTAAACAACAATATTTACTGTATTTAACATTTTAACTAACAATTGGGAACCGACCGCCACTATCAGCTCGATTGTTTCGCAAATTGTGTTTTGTTTGGTAGAGAAGTTGACATTTTCGGAGCACACAAAAACAATGTTGGTTCAAACTTCAGCAAAACGATACTTACTGAAAAAGGAAGCAAAACGATTAGGCTTCAAAATGAAAAATGATAGGAACGATTGTTCCTAAAATGGTTCTTGGCGAGAAAAATGTTTCTATTTAAAATCTTACAAGTGGATAAAAACTTCGGCACAAAGTTAGCTCAGCCTTCTTGCTTAAAATCCTGAAATTGATTAGCTGAGGTTCTGAGATAAAATTCGATTTTTCAGCTGCCTTTGTTTTTTTACCAGATTTATGTTGAATCAAGTAGCCTTTCTTGTCTATTGTGGATATTTGTGCCGAACTCTAATCCTAGAGTTCAGTTTTAAGGCTACATCTTCTAGTGCAAATACGATGCAAATTTATCGCAACCGGGCGGATCGTATGACTGCAATAAGGACGTAGAGACTTAGTAAGGCACATTTTTTTTTCATGATTTTTAATTTTAGAATTCATTTATTTTTTTTTAATTTTTCACACAATTCTACAAGGTTTTGTCAAAATCGAATGACCATAGCATATAGCGTCCATACGAGCGATGGTTGGAAAAGTCCTTAAACTTTCCAGCTATTAATATTTACTGCTTTCTTAAAATGTTTGCCCAATTTCATCAGAATCGAATTGGTCAGCTTGGGAAATCACTCAATTAGCATTCTTCCAAACGGAAACGAGCTATTAGAATGATGCTCATTTAAAATTAGAGCAGCAAAGCTAATTAAAATCCGGAACATTTTTTGGTTCGGGTTTACGGAGCGTTCTCAGAGGGTCGCTGATCCGCGGCTCAGGCTGAAACCGGGGTTCAGTCATCATTTTTGTTTTGCGCTTATTTGGAAAACAAATTAATATTTTATTCATAAAAGTCTAGAGTCTTGATGCTTTTAACATAAAATGTTTGCTTAGTTTAAGTTAATCATTGAAATGCCATTCAGAAATTTTTAATCTATTCTGGCTATTTGACTGGATAAAGCAAACTTAAGAGAACTTGCGTTGCAGAAACAGCTACTACAACAAATGCGACATTTTTAAGTGCTTTACAGAGAAAATCAATCTTTGCGTCCCTTAAAAAGTAGCAATAAAGTTGTTTGTTTTATATTTGCCATTTTTCATTATTTTCTAGCTCCCAAGCCAAAGCTTCCATTTTATCTTCATCGGACATGAACATGGTGAAGAATCATGTATACTCTTATTCATTTGTTCTTGAAAGCTGTTTTTGTCTGACGTCAAAATTTGTTGGTCTCTTGGATACAAAAAAGAAAAATAGAGAATAGTTAACTTCGACTCTGCCGAAGTTTGTATAACCTTGCAGCACGGTTTTCTGACTTATTTGAAGGACAATTCTACTGAAAACAATCAAGCTTTTCTCACAAAGACTACTTTTCTGACTCTACTTTTCTAGGACAGCTATACTATATAGATATCCGATTTCGACCACACTTTGTGGACTCAGCTCGTCATGCTGGTCAACAATTTATATATTTTATGTGGTCGGAAACGCTTTCTTCTATGCGTTACAAACTTCTGGACAACTTTAATGTACCCTCTGCAAGGGTATACAAATTTTTAAAATTGGGACTAAATTTAACAAGGGTACCAAGTTGATTAGAAATCGCTGGGAAGAGGTTTGGGTTTCTGTAATTTAACAGATGTTTTGTAAATTGAATGAAACAATTTACAACAAATTTCGACCCTATCCCCCGCTGATGACTAGTTACACTCAAAGTTATATTTCAGCAGAGCTTTTAATACAAAATTCTTTCAAAATAATAAATCGCTAGTTTTTTTTCAACGGAACCATTTTATCATTTTTTTTGCTCCGGTACCTGAACCTAGGTTTGGCCTGTAAATAATAATTTTCTCCGGTCCGACTGCCCAAAATACCAGGAGTCTTCCACTCCGGAGAGGTTCGACTCCGAACCGGTTTGCAGCCCTGTTTAAAATATATACTTAGATAATTAGCCGAAGTGAGTACTCTTAATTTTCAACAGCTGCTATTTACTCTCCCCTATACTCTAAAGCTTTGTTTGGTTTTGGGGGCTTGGTATATTTTAACATCAATCTCGTCATCATACATACAATAAGTTCAACTATTTGATTAGAGCATTGATTAAGCTTTCGAACTCTTTTTTTCACTTCTACTTCCGATTAACTGTTGGAAATACTTTTTGCTAAAAGCCCAAATTTGTTTTTCCAAATCTTGATTCTGTGGTCTAAAGTCTATTAATATAAAGTAATTTTGCTATGCAAAATGTTATAGACCTGGACAAAATGCTTTCACAGTGGGAAATGGGCGATTGAAAATCTATAGAGTTCCCAAATACCGAAATATCCCGAAACCACAACCTTTACAAATATCTGTATAAATAGGAAAGTTTTTTACTGCATCAAACAATCGAACCTGTTGACTTGTCCAGTGTTTCGTATAAACAAATAACATAAAGTTCTGTAGTCTACTTCTTCCATGTTTGTTCAACTCACCTGCATCACTGAATTTCGCCAACAGAACAAAAAGCAGAATAGCATAGGCTACATTATCTAGACCCAAAAGTGACTTCATGCTTAGTTTAAAAATATGCTGCACTGTCCCAACGGCCTTAGGGCAAAATTTTAATTTTAAGCTAGAGCACAAAAATTAGTTCTTTTGTTTCGTTTTTTTTTTTTGCTCTTGCCGCCAGATGATTACTTTTGCACGTTCACTGATATTATGCCAGCTACTGGACACAGTTCACGTCCTTTTATATGCATACAGCAGGCAGCAAGCAAACAGCAGGAAGGGGCGGACAGGAAGAACGAAACCCCAGGGAGCTGGCTAGACACAAAAATGTTGCTGGCAACAGGTGTCCCGGTCGGCCCAGGCAACATGTTGCTCTACACTTGTGGCTGACGCTTTGAAATTCGATTTTATTGCACATTTACTTAATTTGAAAAACTCAATCTATAGCCAGCCGGATATCATGCGACCTGTAACGGTGGACTTGCCACGTTCCCCACCAGCCGCTGCACTGCTCTGGCCCACCTTCATTGCGGGTTTAAGGGGTGCCGGCGCTGTGGCTGGTTTGGTGTCCTTTTCATCGCCCGGCTTCTTGTCCTTATCATCGCCCGGTTTCTTTGCGGCATCGGGCTTAGCATCCGATGGTTTAGTCTCAGCCGGTTTCGTATCGCCTGGTTTGTCGTTGGATCCCTTCTTATCGTCTGATTTCGTGTCTTGTCCATTCTTTTTGTCGTCGGGCTTGGCCGCCTCATTGGCCGCTTTGGTGGCTCCTGCGGTGGCAGTAGCTGCTGCAGTAGTTGTTGTGGTGGTCTTGGCATCTGGTTTAGCCTCTGCGGGCGCTGAAGGTGCTGCACTCTTGGCTGCTCCTGCAGTTGTGGGCGGTTTGGCGGCCTCGCTCTTTGCCGCCTCCTCCTTTTTAATGGCAGCTTCAGGTTTTTGACCAGATTCGGCTGGTTTAGGTGCTGCTGGTTTGGTATCTGCCGGCGGCTTGGCAGGTGGAGCAGGAGCATTGGGCTTGCCGCTGGCATCCGTTGTGGGGGGTTTTGGAGCTCCGGCAGCTGGAGGCGGTTTTTGATCACCAGGCTTGCCAGCAGGAGCTGCAGCTCCTGGTGGTGGTTTAGTTTCTGGTTTCTTGCCATTAGCATCGTTTGGTTTCTGATCATCATTGGGTTTCTTCACAGACTTCTTATCATCTCCTGGTTTCTTATCATCCTTCTTTCCCTCACCACCTTTCGTTTCATCCACGTTCTTAACTGAGGCACGCATTGCAGCCAGCATAGAAGTTGCTGAAGCTCCACCAGGAGCTGTTGATTTTTTGGACTGCGAACGATAATTCAGGAAGTGTTAATGCCCTTAGAAAGCTATCAAAATTGGTTACTTACACCACTGGCATCCAGTTTCTTTTTTTCTTCGTCTTTGGGCACCTCATCATCACCCAATGACACTTCATCGGCAGTCATCTTTTTTCTCATAAACTTGACATAGGCCACTCTCGTGGCACGCGTCACATCACCCAAATTGGGATTAAATTCTGATATATAGAAATATTAGCCTTGTGTCTTGAGGAATGTCTTAAACTTTTTAAGCCACTTACCTATCAGTTGATTCTGGTTCATCTGCATACCCTCATTGGCCTGCTCTATTATCTTACGTCGCAGACTGCGTTGGCTATGACGCTGCATGGAAGAACGTTTCGAACCAATGGGATCAGCCGAAAAGGTATTCTTCCGGGCAATAGCGTTCCAGTCCTTGTCACTGTATTTAACAATAATTTAATTAGTTTTTCGAATTTCTACTACGGACTCTAATTTGTGTTCTGTTCGAATTATGGCTTCAAAAGCCAATAACTCTGCAGGGAAATCTGTATAAGATTCCGATTGCGGCTCAGATAAGTATGCAACGTTTTTTTAACTCTGCCATTTATTATTCGATCTTTATGAAAATTTGTGGGATTGTACATATTGGCCACATGCACTAAACTGCAAAATCTGAGCTCGAAAGCTTACAAATTCAGGATATATTCAACATTTTTTATTGCGGGGCGGGAGGTGGCGTGGCCAAAATTTGAAACAAACAGATGCTTCCTTCTGCCTCTTACATACATTTGCACGACTTTAGTATACCTTTTTATACCCTGTTCCCATTGAAAATGGGAAAAGGGGGATCATGAAGTTGTGCGAATGTATGTAACAGGGAGAAGGAAAATTTTCCGACCCCATAAAGTATATATATTCTTGATCAGCATGAACAGCCGAGTCGATATAGCCATGTCCGTCTGTCCGTCTGTCCGTCTGTCCGTCTGTCCGTCTGTCCGACTGTCCGTCTGTCCGTCTGTCCGTCTGTCCGTCTGTCCGTCTGTCCGTCTGTCCGTCTGTCCGTCTGTCCGTCCGTCCGTCTGTCCGTCTGTCTGTCTGTATGAACGCGTCGATCTCAGAGACTATAAGAGATAGAGCCACAAATTTTTGCACGAAGGTAGATTTATGCTGTACGCAGATCAAGTTTGTTTCAGATTTGGAAAATTCCCACCCGTCCCCCTTTTATCCCCAAAAAACCAAGACCTCCTCTAGAAATTCTACACCTAAACAACCGTCAGATCCACAATTTTCAAGTTAGAGCCTCGTGGTTTAGTATGCATCAAGCTAGGCCCAATATCTATCTATTCTGAAAAGTACAATCAGATCGGACAAAAAACACCGGAGTTATAAGCGAAACAGTAAGAGCACAACCCCCACCCAGTTGTTGGCCAGGACTACCAAAAGTGTTGCCTACATTTAGGATGACATTTTGTCACAAAGAAATAAATGAAAACAAATGAACAGGGTATTTTGTGGTCGGGAAACTCGACTACAGCGCCCTTACTTGTTTACTCTACGAGTTACGGGTATAAATATCATAGGTTACGTAAGAAGTCAATGCGCAATTCCTTTTGAACACTATTATTTTTTTCCAGTGCAGTGCATACGGGAATAACAGGTCAAAATTCAAATTAAAATAAACTTCACCTGTCTGCAGACATAAGTCCCATACTTGTCAAGCCTCTATTTCCTACCATCTCTCAGATCTGTTTGTTCAACCGGACGAAAAGACAGACAGACGGACATGTCTATATCAACTCAGCTGCTGTTCATTATCTAAAAAATATATATAAATTGTGCATTTTATCAACTTTTCTTTTGGCAACACTGTTTTTGGCAGCTCAGCTGCTTTCGTGTCGCATGTTACTGTCAAACATGTTCAGCTTGGTCTATAATTTAACCATGAATCGACTAACAAACCATCAACGCTTGCAGATCATTTCAGTTGATGTCAGACCATCTGATTTGTAATCTTTGCGAAAAACACTAACACAAATTGATCAAGGCGAATTTGATGGGAGTTTCTAGAATACTCCGAAATAAGCACATTTTAAATTTCGCAAATCTAAAACTTCTTCTGATTCGAGTATTTCGGTAAATATTATAGTAAGGTAGAGACGAGTCAATTGACAATTGACAATTAAGACATTGGCATAGTCTTAACACTGTAGAGAGTGAAAGTGCAAATTAAATAAAAGACCATTAAATGAGACTAAACTTAAAGAAAACTTGACTCATCTTTCCTCTCACAATATTTAACAACTGTGATTCAATGTTGGAACCAATGTTGAGAAACCTGATGCTCAAGAGCTATAGATAATACTCTATATAAGTAACTGAATTGCTGTAAGCCAAATTAATTTTTTATTATATCATGGGCTAACAAAAGAGAGATAATGCAGCATTGAAGCGTCCGATTTAATGAATATATATAGGTTACTTTTACTCACTGTAGAGCAGTTCTATCAGATCTATCCATCTGCCTTAACCATATTTTAATGTTAAATAAAGAAAGTAGCTCTTACAGTTTTTTTTTTGAAGAAACTAAACCGTTCGTCCGAGTTCTATTCTTCAACATAGAGCTATGTGATACATAAACTTATAAGTTGAATAGTAAATTTAAAGTTAATTGAGCACTCAGCAACTTTTAAGAAGATCAAAAAAGCACTAAGTCTATCGCAATCTACGCCAGGAAGTTTTTTAGCAGTGCTTCCAAAACTTTATTAAGCCCACAAAAAATGCTAAAAACACAATTCAGACAATTTATATCTTAACCTAGGTCTTTCAAAAGCGAAAACGGTTACACTAGGAGTTGAGTAGTTGTATTAGCTTTAGTATGACACGCGTAACCCTACTGTTATCTCTTGGGTGAACATTTCATACCGAACCGCCGGGTTTATCCATATAAACTCAGAAATCGAGAAAGCTAAGCTAACTTCGTCTGTGCCGAAGTTTTTATACCCTTGGAAGTGCTCATCCGATCCTGTCGGCTCCGACATATTAGTAGCGTGCTGCAAAATGAAGACTCTGTGCAAAATTTTCAGCTCAATAGCTTCAAAACTGACGGACTAGTTTGCGTAGAAACAGATAGACAGGCGGACAGACAGACGGAAGGACAAAGCTCAATCGATTAAGATCGCTGATCTAGAATATATAAAGTTAATTGGGTCGGAAATTAATAGTTCTATTTTATAATACACTTTGCAAGGGATAAAAATGCTACCGAACGAGATAGAACTTGTTGTACCAAATCTTGCAAGTAGGTTCGGTCTTGGGTACATAATATGTTAGATTGAGTACAAAACAGACTCATAATGATAGCTCCACTAAGTGTGCAACAAAAAAAGCGAATTACTTTTAAGCGAGTCTGTTCTTAAAATTCCCCCCTGATTCTAACACTTTTGTTATGGAGGGATGGTAAATGTTTGAACTACAGTAGCTCTAACTTGCTCTGTGGTTATGACCCTTGGACAAAGTTCCTAGTTTATTCTAAGTGTACGACTTACCCCTTTTGCGTCTTCTTTCTGCCAATGACCTTGGCCAGTGAGGAGAAGATATCACGTCCACTCTCGCTCTCACTCATTTCCTGTTTTAAATTTTCCACAAAACCAATCTGGAAGTCCTTAAGTATGCGACGTTCCATTTCCTTTCCCTTGGAGGAGCGGGCAGCTGTAAGCAACATGAAAAAAATAAGAGATGAGCACAACACAGGATGTGTGCTTACCCTGTGTCTTCTTCTCGATATCCGGCACATCCCAACTGTTTTTGGTGAAAATCTCCAACAGCTCGAAACGCAGGGAGCTAATGTCCTGACGCACCTCAATGATGTCATCCTCGGTGATGCCATAGTCGTCACGCTTTCTTTGCTCAGCAGTCACATAGCGCCGCACCAGCAGTTTCATCACTTTGTCATGCAGTACCTGAGCTCGGTCCATGGATTTACGCTAAGAAGGGTGTAAGAGAGAAGTGCTTGAATCTTGACGCACAACAAACAGCAGGAGCTTAATTGAAAATTATTTGGGAAATGATTTGTATTGATTACTTGGGCGGGGGTTAGGGTAAGAGGTACTCCTACCATAAAGCTCTTGGTACGCGAGGGTCGCTTGCGTCCCAGCGTCTTTCGCAACATTTTCATATTTGGACAGAGATTGAATGGTGGTGGTATGGTGCCGCCATCTTCAAAGTAGCTCATCCACAGCTGGGAGCGGGCGAACTTCCATTCGGTGTCGGCACGTTCCGATATGATTTGATACGAATTGGACATCATGGCAATCAACATGTTGAGCAGCACAATAATATTGATAACCGAGTAGGAACCGAACATTAGCAAAGCCCAGAAGCGGGTGAAGCTCTTAATGCCAGCGAGATCGAAGGAAACCAAATCCACCAGGCCAAAGGAGGCCCAGAACAGAGACTGAGATGTTTCAAATAAGCTGAAAAGAAAAAAAGAAACCATGAAATTAACTAAGCTTAATACCAACCCCTGCACTCACTTGGAGAAACGTCGCCATATGGTACAGGCCTTTTCCTGATCATCAAAGTCTGGCACATCCGGATGCAAGTGATAGCATTTATTCTTCTCCAATTCCGCATAGTACCACAACAACTGATTGAGCCCACAGCCAAAGGCGAACAGAACCAGCGTGTAGATAAAAAAGAACTTTATGATATCAATGATCATGCGCCCCAATGACACCTGCAGTGGACCCAAGTGCGGATTGATGGAGAAAATGTGCACCAATTTCAAATACGAAAAGACCATTCCAGCTGCAAAAGCTCCCTCCGAGAGTAGCATGGGATCAAAGGGATGCCAATGCTCGCGCGGAAAATAGGGATCAATGCCACGGAACCAAAGATCGCGCTTGAAATTAAAGTAAAAGTTAATATCATCCTTGGTTCAGCCACCAAAAATTTCTACTCACATGCACTATTACCCAAGCGGTGGCTCTACACAATATCCAAGTCACATAAAACATGTTCGATATATAGTCCACAATATTCCATAGATCCATTATATACTCGAACAGACCATCGGAGTACAACGATTTGAGCTCCTCTAATATCAAGGCCCCAATATACATAATAATCGCCAGTTCAATGGGTCCTGGTAAAGATCCACGCTCGTGTTTGCGCCAATCCTCCAACATGGTCAGCATCCAGGGAAAAGCCAAAAGTTCAAAAGTAATCTGCACCACTCGCAGTGAGGCGGCGCCCAACAGCACTGAGGATGTCAGAAGATGACTAAACGGAATTCCCACTGGCTTAGCCCAAACTCACTCAAAAAGAACATGTAGGAGCAGGAGTGTGTAATAAACTTAACAAAAGGTTTGCGCATAAACTTGGCACCTTCCGAGTCTGGAGCCAGAATATACTTCAAACTGTAGATGGGGAAACTGCAGCCCAGCTTAAGCACATCCAGGAGCTGCTGAGAGGCTTGCTTGCGTCGGAAGCCCGGAAGACCTTCATACCAAATGGCAGCCAACAATTGTTGCACATTTGGGTGGGCCACAAACTGTAAAGAAGCGAAAAGTATAAGCGTGCTGAGATTCTTGTTTACTTCGTTTCAAACGATCTTTATAAAGAGAATGCACTCAAATCAAAATGAATAAGAAAGAAAGAGATCTCTTATAAAGAGAATGCACTCAAATCAAAATGATCAAGAAAGAAAGTCGGTTAAGCCCGACTATAACATACTCTGTACCAACGAAATTATACGCTCAGTATAAATTTTGATGCTGCAGCAGCAGCTGAAGGCAGCGCTGCTACTGCGCTGCAGCAGCGAACAGTCTTTTGATCATAGCTTGACAACCGTTCATCCGATCTTTACCGAAACTTTGGTAAATAGTATAGATTACTAAATATGTCTAGAAAGTACACACTATCTTTAAAACTGTGGGAGATATGAAGTAATTTCCAAATAGCGAGGGCGGGAGGGGGCGTGGCCAAAGTTAAAAATATACTTGATCTGCCTGCAGAAATAAGAAGCATACGACCCATACATGTCAAACCTCCATCTCTGAGATCTCTGCGTTCATACGGACAAACTGACGGATAGGGTATTATGTGAATGGTTCTCTAGAGACGCCAAGTGATGAGGTCTTTAGGTAGGACCAAGATATATTTAACTAGGTAGGCGCACTTCCTCTCTCATGTATGCTTACAAAAGTACAAAAGAGAGCGAGAGCGAGAGAGTAATGAATTTCTGTGCCTACTTGTGTCTTGTGTCTTCTTGTCTTGTCTTCTTGTTAAGTACAAAACGTTCGTTCTTAAAGTCCAGTAATTTCTAATGCCAGCCCAAACACATTGTAGAAGGAAAAGAAGAGTATTTTTAACAATTACAAAATGTTCTTGGTTTGAGCCCATACAATGCTTACATTCTACACGAAACGTGTTGTTGATCCATTAGCTCATCGCATCGCCTTTATTACTATGATTTGCGGCAATGCCGCGCGAGTGCTTGGTAGTCGTATGGGCTGAGATGTTGGTATTTATGTTTAAATTGCAGAGACAACGTAAGTGAGTTATGAGTTCGAACCCCAGACAAGGTGAGTAAAAAACAACAAATTGATGACTCAGGATTTTTAGAGAGAAGACTTTCCCCTATCGTGCCCCTTCCTTCACTCCTCCTCATCAACACACTCCCGTGTGGAAACAGAGTGGTGATAACAGCTGAATTTTGCTCGGGCTGGGCCCACAGCGTGGCATGTAGAAAAGCTACACATGCCGCATATAGAAATGAGAAAGCTAAACGAGGCATGTACATAGTAAAGCTATATAAACGTAGTGGGTGCAAAATCCCTGTTAAACGTGTAGAAAAACTACATTTTCGTGTAGTTTTTAAAAAACATTTTTCTCTGTGTAAGATCTTGCTTTTCTAGAATTGTTTATCTTACTGTGAGTCCAAAATGTTCTTGATTTAAGAACGTTTGTTCCTATTTCAATAATATTACCAGTCATATTTTATATTTTGAATGTTTCGTACTCAATTTCAGTACACCCAAGAACTAATCATACTTTAAATATAAAGTACAAAACGACTTAAATTCTATCCCGTTTGGTTTAGGTTGCCTGTAGTCTTTTTTCCCCGTTTTCTGAGTGTGGTACAAATATGTTCATGGTCAGCAAACCAATGCTTCGTTGGTAAATCTGAGTGCGCAGTTCGGTCTATTTTTAAGTAAACTTAATGGCTTAGATGGTTTAACGTGGACGACCCTCCAAAACGACCACATCGTAGAAAGGGTTATTTGGTAACACAACGGGCCTCTATTGGCCTAAGTGAAGAATGAGATTTTTCCCATTTCATCCATTACAACCCAACCTAACCTAATGGCCCAGATGGTGTAGTACGTGGGTGGATTTTTAAATGGTACTCCATTACGCGTGCAATATCGCAATATGCCATATTAAATTTAGTACTTAATAAAAGTCCAGCCTAGGTTGAACCTCTTGTTGAACCTCTTGTTACCCATCTATTCAATCAAAGCGAAATGCGGTTCCATTAACCAAGTCCGTTTTTGCTGGACTTTGTAGATTTTTATCTTGAACCATTAATAATTAAGATAAACCAGTTGTCCCTGTGGGTTGCTTGTACTAAAGGACCCACAGAACGCGAACCTAGGGTACAGTTGAAAAGCTGGGTACGAGACGATGCTTACAAAAGTCCTTTCTATTAGTATTTAAGGGTCTCATCGATTTTGTCGAACTGTGTTATATATCGTGCAGGTCTCAGTAGATATTTCTTAATGATTTTTTTTTGGAGACATTTAGCTTAGTTCAGCGTTCGGCGCGGCGCTACAAAAATGTACGCGACTTCGACTTTGACACACTGAGAGTATAGCAGCGTTCGGCAATGCGCATTCGGTGGTCTCCGAGCATTTTGGTTTTTCACCGTCCACCCTAGCGATCGCTCTCACCATGATGCAACTATATAAGGTGAGGCCAAGCCAGTGTGATGCGTACTTTTGCCAAAAGCTTACGCTACAAAAGTACGCGCAGCACTGAACGTGGAGGTACTTTGCAGAGAACTCACACTGGCTTGGCCTCACCTTATATAGTTGCATCATGGCTCTCACTCTCCAACTCTCTCTCGATCTCCTAGAAAAAGCTCAGTCCGCTAAAAAAGCTTCTTGCCATACACTGAAGAAAGAAATCAATCCGAAACGGGATTGAAAACAGGGTAATCCCTGATATTCTTGATCCGATCCCGGAAAAGATTGATATATCTCCAACTTTTTTTAGATTGACTAATGGACTTCATATATACAGAAAAAAACCAGAAAGAAAGTCGGCTAAGCCCGACTATAACATACTCTGTACCAACGAAATTAAGCTTGATCTGCATGTAAGTTCAATACTAGTCAAACCTCTTTCTTTCTCTTTCCATCTCTGAGATCTGTGCGTTCATACGGATAGACAGACGAACAGACGGACATGGCCATATCGACTCGGCTGCTGATGCTGACCAAGAATATATATACTTTAAGGGGTCAGCGATGCTTGCTTCTGGCTGTTACATACTTGCGCACAAACTTATTATACTCTATGTACCATAAAAGGTATAAAATTTGAGATATCCAAGAGATTCGGGATTAAATCGATCCCTATCCGCTGATTTTCTCACTCCAAGTGCGATTAGGATGGATTTGAACTTGGATATCTCGGATCTTATACGACTTTTGCTTGAAATTTCAATCCGAAGTCGAAATAAAATCATTTTGATTTGAGCTTAATTTTATCTCCCCATTATTGTTTCTGCGTACTTACGGTCTTCTGCTTGTAGCGAATGGCCAGCTTCAAGCGCTCCAATGTTTGCCGCTGTCCAGGACACCAGATTTCATGTGAGGGCTCGTGATTAAAGTTTAGCATCACCTCCAGTTCCATGGAGGTACGTGCATGGTCCAGCAGGGAGGTGACAAACTCCTGCACCAGATGTCGCATTTCCTGTCAAAGCAAACAGAGAGGCGAGAGTTCGTTTACATTTGACAGATGTTGTTGCCCCTCCATACCGTATATTCGGCACGAAATTCCGACTCCATGGCCTGTAAGCGCTTCAGTTCCCAGGACAATTGAAAGGCGGTGAGTACAGGGTCACGCGAACTGAGCGCTATTAGCGAGCTGGCAGAAAGTGCACGATATGCATTGATACGGGACTGTGAGTGACGCAGAGAGTCGCTGGTCTGGGAGGTAACGCACTCGTCGCAACCGCACCTACAAGCAAGAGCAAATCGTTCATTTAGCAAGGGAACGGGCACCCTGTATGCTATGGCCCAACATTTTGGTTTACTTAGAACTACAAACAAGCCATCAATCGTGCCAATTGACCCAATTGGGGGCTTACACGCCACTCACTTGACGTCGTGCGGCATGGGCAGCGTGGCACCACGATCCAGCAGTATTTTGAGTATCTCGTAATTGTTGCGATGCGCAGCCAAAATCAGTGGAGTAATATCCGTGGTGAAAGTTGACTTGGCACGGTCCACCGCCTCCCAGCTCTGTCGAGGGCAATGGACTTAAGTTGGATGTACCTAACGCGACTTTGTTACCAAAACTCACATAAGGCTGTCCCTCCTTGTGATGGGTCTCCTCCCACTGCAGCAACTCCTCTACCGCCTCGACATATTCCTCGGAAATGGCATGCAGCAAAGCATCGCCCACCTCAATGTTATGCTCCAGAAGTATCACGATCAGATCAAAGTTCTCATTCTCAATGGCCGAAATGAGGGCCGAGCGATTCATGGGATCTGTGCAGTTGATGTTGAACTTGTCGGTGCCGATGTATTCCTCGAGAATCCTTTAAGAACCAAAGACAATTATGCTTATGCTATGCGTCTGTCTAGCAGCGCTTACGCCTTTACACCTGGAAGATCACCGCGCTCGCAGGATAAAATGAAATTCTTCTCCACATCGCTAAGTATGTACTCCTCGGCCATCATTAGATCATAGTCCAGGCGGGATCCTGCCGCCTTCTCGGCATCGCTCTCGTTAGTCATATTCGGACTTTTGTTAATAATTATTTTAAGAATAAATTTTCGTCATCAATTTTCACATTTCGTTCACTTTTCTCCTTTCACACTTCACCGAATATCCTTGCTCAAGGCTTTAACCCCTTGATTGCATACACAGTATCTTTTTGTCGTTTCCGGCGATGACGATGTTAAGGCACCAATTGCCCGCGGCGAACTGTCTCGATTTGGCCAGCTCGGACTTTGTATATGCCACTAATTACATTAGCGCTGGGCACAAAACTCGGTCAATGTGTGAGCAAAAAGCCAAGTCAATGGGAACGCCAGGTCGCCGTACGCCTAATCGTTCTGGGAGCATAGAAAGCCAAGAATTTTTTAACCACTGGCAGACAGTCGGCACACAAAAAACAAATTATGTTCGCTTTGAGAAGCCGTAGGAGCGTTCCCCACCCGTTGACTAAAGTGTGATGTCTGCAAATCTTGGTTGATGTCTCTGGAAATAACAGAAAGTCGATAATTTTAAAGAAACGACAGAAAACCAATTCATAGCTTAGGTAACAAATCCAAATTAAACCAAATTAAAAAAAATCGGCAGAAATATGTTTTTGTTTTTTTGAAAACACTCATCGGCTCCTCGTTTTGTTTTCAACAACATGGCGGGCCATGACCCAATTGTCATTCGAATTTCGTTTAGTAACCCATTGGCAAAGCAATTTTAAGTTCATTCATTTTCCGGCTTTCTCAGCGAATGGAGCACACTTTTATTTCTTAATATTATCCATTTATAACAATTTACCTTACTTACGACCTTTCCTGTTTTCAGGAATTCATTTAAGAAATGTTGTTCAGCAAGTTTCTTCCAAAACAGTTGTTTTTCCTCGCAGGTTAGTCTGCCATTTGTTGAAGCAATGATTTCAGAATCGAAGGGTATTTATCAAAGTTCAATGTTCATAATTTCACTTTTGTGACACACTTGTATACAAAAAAGTCTTGCGGTATTTTTATTGAATTTTCAATTGTTCATAAAATTGGTTATAATAATGCGATTTAAGTCAAATATGCGCTGTTTTGTTCGATGACGAGTTCCCAACGAGATGCCAACTTCATAATGCCCCTCTTATAGAAGCTCGCTTCCCTATTGTGAAAAAACTCGGAGAGCCAATTTTCACAGGACTCTCTTGTGGCCAACTTCCGACTACCAAGCTCGTTCGCCATGGACAGAAATAGGTGGTAATCACTTGGTGCGAGATCCGGACTATGCGGTGGATGCAAAAGAACCTCCCATCCGAGCTCCCGGAGCTTCTGGCGCGTCACCAAAGATGTGTGTGGCCTGGCGTTGTCCTGATGGAAGACAATTCGGCCTCTGTTGATCAAAGATGGCCTCTTCTGCATGAGTGCTGCATTCAAGCGGTCCAGTTGTTGGCAGTACAGGTCCGAATTGAGCGTTTGGCCATAGGGGAGCAGCTCATAGTGGATGATTCCCTGCCAATCCCACCAAACACACAGAAGAACCTTCCTGGCCGTCAATCCAGGCTTGGCCACCGTCTGGGCAGCTTCACCGCTTTTCGACCACGACCGTTTGCGCTTCACGTTGTCGTAAGTGACCCACTTTTCATCGCCAATCACCATCCGCTTCAAAAACGGGTCGATTTTGTTGCGATTCAGATGCGATTCGCATGCATCCATACGGGCCAAAATGTTTTTTTGCGTCAAGTCGTGTGGCACCCATACATCGAGCTTCTTTTTGAATCCAAGCTTCTTCAAATGGTTTATAACGGTTTGATGACTCATGCCCAGCTCTTGGCCGATGCTACGGCTGCTACTATGCCGGTCTCTTTCGATCAATTCAGCGATTTTATCGCAATTTTCGACGACAGGCCTTCCGGACCGTGGCGCATCTTCGATCACCTCTGCACCAGAACGAAAACGTTGAAACCATCGTTGTGCGGTGGAAATGGAAACTGTATCGGGTCCATAAACTGCACAAATTTTATTGGCAGCATGAGATGCATTTTTGCCTTTATCGTAGTAGTACTGTAAAATATGCCGTATTTTCTGTTTATTTTGCTCCATGTTTGCGACGCTATAACTCACGAACGACTAAAAACAAACAACAATAAATCAAACACGTGTTAGCGCGTGAAAAGAGCTTTCCAAAAAGCTCTAGCGTGAACCGATGCAACGAATACAACTAGAACTACGCGCTTGCAAAGACAAGCTTGCGGAAATACCGCAAGACTTTTTTTGACAACCTTATATATGGGACATTCCATATCAAGTAAGCCACCCCATTGTTTTGATTTTTTTTTTGTTAAAGTTTTGAAATTCTGTTTCCCTACCGACAATAGTTCTCCAGATAATCCGGAAGATACATAAAACGTTTAAAAAATAAATATAATAAATTTTTATTAAAATAATACTGTTTTTTTTATATTTTCTTCAAGAAGGCCTCTCGATATTTCTTTTGAATATTTTTGTTTTCAGATGGAGCATATTTTAATGTAAATTCTGCATTCCGCTACATTGCAGATCTTTTTCGCCTGTTCCATTATTATCTTCTCCGCTGAAAGAAAGGCAACCGTATCGTGAACAAGACTGTCGGACAGAACGACCAAGCTCTTATTATGGATCTCATTTTTCTTATGATAATAATAGACCACAGGATGGAACGTACACTGATCGTTATTGTAGTGGAACGATTGAGCAGCATCTTGAGCATCGAAAGTAGGGTTGTGAAAATATGTAAAAAATATCGTATCGATGATTATCATTTTTTAAAAATATCATCAGGTTTTTGCAATATTTATCACCAAAATATATCGATATATCTGATATTTTTATATTTCAGTATAAAAATCTTAGACCCCACAATATAACATAAACTTTAAATGCATTATAATTATTTTGAGCTTTTTATTAATTAAAAATAAAACAAAAAACTTTTTTCCATTAAAGAACAGAGATCTTAAGGTTGAATAGTTAAAGTAAGAATACAAGAAAAAACTTAAAAGACTTCATTTCATTTTTTAAACAATGAAAAAGCTCAATTTTCTAGAAAAATGACAAATATTGGTAACATGATTTTACCTCCAAAATTTTTTACAAAGCAAGGAAATTCGCGGAAAGTACACACACATACAAATGCATAAAATAAAAAGGCTTCCCAGTCGGACTTTTCATCATGAAAAATGTACTTTCTCATGCTTACTTTTCGCGTAATAAGGCATGACAAAACCTGAGCCTTGGGGTTTTAACCGTTACCGTTTAGGTGACGTCATCAGCCTTCGGGTTCTTAACTTTCTTAGTACTCCAGATGTACTTACTTTGTATATCGTAGGTGGGAAGACATGAGACGTTCGCTGACAAACCCCTGAGTTTTTCATGTTTTCGAATGAAATTTCAGACATTTAGCCTTACAAATACCTGAGAAAATAACGTGTGAGTTTTTCATGATATATTAAGGGCTAATATCATGCAAAAAAAGTCATGTAGAGACTATTTACGTGAAATATCATGCCACCGGGTGTACTGATTCTTCTCAACACATGACGCAAAGTCCGACTGGGTTAGTGACGCGCACACACACACACTGTCACACACACACACACAAGACTTTCTGACATTACATTTTTTCTTACCTTAACACATGTTGAATACGCTTGCGCCGGGTGCTTGTTCCTCAAATGTGACAGAAGATTAGTGGTGTTGCCACTTGACTTAATTACTTTTATTATGTGCGTTTATGTTTGTGTAAAAGCTCCTTGCCGCGCTCATCATCTCTTTTTAAGATTTCTAAGTGTAGTGTGACCAACGACAATATCAAACAAGTAGAGGGCGCTGCAGTCGAGTTTCCCGACCACAAAATACCCTGTTCATTTATTTTCATTTATTTGTTTTTGAATTTTTGAAGATGTCATCCTAAATGTAGGCAATACTTTTCTAGTCCTGATCAACAACTGGGGGGCTGCTTTTATCAGCTCAACTGTTTCGCTTATAACTCCGGTGTTTTTGGTCCGATCTGATTGTACTTTTCAGAATAGATAGATATTGAGCCTAGCTTGATGTATACTAAACCACGAGGGCTTTTTAGGTCTTGGATTTATAGAGGAGGTCTAGGTTTTTTGGGGATAAAAGGGGGACGGGTGGAATTTTTCAAATCTGAACAAACTTGATCTGCGTACAGCATAAATCTACCTTCGTGCAAAAATTTGTGGCTCTATCTCTTATAGTCTCTGAGATCGACGCGTTCATACAGACAGACAGACGGACAGACGGACAGACGGACGGACGGACAGACGGACAGACGGACATGGCTATATCGACGGCTGTTCATGCTGATCAAGAATATATATACTTTATGGGTCGGAAAATTTTCCTTCTCCCTGTTGCATACATTCGCACAACTTCATGATCCCCCTTTTCCCATTTTCAATGGGAACAGGGTATAAAAATATATTTCCAAATAATATCGATATGCGATATATCAGGAAAAAAAATATTTCGATATAAATATTTATTTTTTTGTAAAAAATATCGATTTATTGATATTTTGATATATTATCAACAAGCCTAATCGAAAGTGTAATTTCCAGAGAAGTCACAGTGCAGTAGCAACTCTCTCTCAGCCAAATTTTCCTTACGCTGTTTCACATAAGCTGACTGTTTTTTGGCGATAAAACGGTGAGGTTTCAATTCTTTCAATCGATCACAAAGTAGATCGACGAGCTCATTTGTTGAAAGAAATTGTGTTTGTAAGGAGCATTTGTCCGTACTCTGGCACTCGAAATTGCACCGTCTCAGTCATGGCACTGTACTTTCTAGAACTTTTCTAGAGCAAATTAAAGTGATTCAACGACAATTTTGAAATTCATCCAAATAACAAGCTACGGTTGGATTGGCACACATCAACCTAGTAATACAAGCCTTATAGTCTTTGATAAGGCATGGCAAATTCCTAGTTAAGCTCGAAATGTTTATTGCATCTGACATTAGCTTGCAGTTTTAATGGTAGGTGCAAACACACACAGTGTGGGTGCCACCCGTTCCTGAAATTACGCATTGTTTTGGTCTTAATTCGGCAAACTTACTAAATCCAACTGCAGCTTCTGGATGCGCCGTCCTATACTCTCCATGGATCTCCTTTAAGATATCAAGAATCAAGTGCTTTTGTTCCACCCTCTTCTCTCCATTTAATTTAACAGAAACTTTGTCCTTGAACCCTGGCATTATTCGACTAGGTAGGTAGGTAGGTAGGTTTTATTTCAAAGTGAAGCTTACAATGATGAATTTTAAAACATATAGTATTTTAATTATTAGTGTGTGAGGCAATGGCTATAGCCGTCAGCCAGATTTGCGTTATTTAATGTTTTCTTAAATATGTATGTATAACGATTATGTATGATTATAATTTAAAAATATTCTGCCAATATTTGCCCTCTATATTTGAGAGCGTGGCAAATGAAGTTTGCGAGCGCCTTCCAATCTTTCCCATTTAACCAGTCCTTGACTTCTTCGGTATTCAAGAAGCGTTGCTTAAGATGCAGACTTCTAATTTCGCTTGTAATTGGGCACATTGCGATAAAATGTAGCACATCTTCAACAGCTCCGAGGTTGCATAAGGTGCATTGCGTGTTTGTCGTCTCCATGTGCTGCTTATGGTTGAGAGGTAGCATTTCCGTTCGAGCTCGTCATATTAGGCTGATGTGTTGCAGTGTATTTTCCTCATTGAAATAGTTTAGGTCTCCCAGACTTAAATTAAGAGTTTTAAAGCTCGTTCGGGTGGTGCTTTGCTCAGCCAAATTTCTAAAGGAGTTCCTCGTTGAGACATACATTTTTTCAATAATGTCCATATGAGACTTTTTCCATGAGTTCGGGTCCGATATGTTAATGGAAACATCTAGTTCACTGCCGATCCGTTCCCACTCTTGGAAGAATTGGAGCCTATTCTCCAGGAGATGCCTTGTAATAATTTTTGGAAGCCGCCTATCTGGCATGCTCATAACCCTTTGAATGTACGTGAAGTGCAAACGCAGTGTGTCCAAATATAACGGGCCAAGCCCTGTTTCAATGTGAAGAGCATAGTTTGGCGTACTCCTTGGTAGTCTGAATAGCTTTTTCAGAAAAAATGGCTGTAGTTTTCTACATCCACAAAAGAGATGTAGCCCCATATTTGCGCAGCGTAAAACATTATGGCTTGGGCCGTTGCCGTAAAGTATTTATATTTTACACTATGAGCCACTTCTTGCTTACCGAGCAGTGACTTCCAGCATGAGTTGATTGCCTTCATTGAGTCGCTTAGTTTTTCCCGCATGTGTTTTTTAAGCTGCATGTTCTACTCAATTACCACTCCAAGGTACTTATAGTGCGTAACTTTCTCCAATACTTCCCCATTCAAATGCCAATTTTTGATTGTAGCCGTTCGCCTTCTGCCGTCGCGAATCGTCAGTACTTTTGTTTTAGAGACGTTGATCTGCAGGCTCCACTTTTGGCAGTAGCTGTGCAATTGGTTTAGCATATTTTGGAGTCCTTTGGGTTATTCTGCCATAAGGACCATATCATCCGCGTACACTAGGGCTCTTATTGTCTGTCCTGCAAATTTGATTCCTCCAGGAAGCAAAGGGACTATATCGTCTATATACAATGAGAACAGGAGTGAACAGGAGTGTTATTTTCGAACCATTCAGATAGCTGCTTACCATCCCAAACTGAGCACGTGTTCTCTGAGTATAGCTTTTCGATCATTTTGCAGACTTTTGATGATACGCCTAAATTATTTAGTTTATATATTATACTCTGCCGCTTGATAGTGTCGAAGGCTGCCTTGAATTCGATGAAACATAAGTATAACTTCTTCTTTTCCTTGAGATATGATTTGCAGATAGCCGTTAAAGTGAAGATACTGTCCACCGTACTGTAACCTGCTCTGAATCCCGACTGGTATTCGCTTAGCCGATTGTTTTCTGAGACCCAAGATGTGAGACGATTGAGTAGGATTGAGCTGAATAATTTCACCATAACATTTAGACTTGAGATGCCCCTGTAATTTGCAGCTATGGAAGGGTCTCCTTTTTTATATATGGGATATATTATGTTTTTCCTGAAGCTTGGTGGTACAATGGCCGTTTCAAAAATCTTATTTAGCTCGGAGGTGAGGGTGTTGAGAAAGTTCTCTGAGGCGCATTTTAGGAATTCGGCAGGTACTCGATCTTCTCCAGGTGCTTTGTTCAGTTTAAGGCTTGAAATTGCCAGCGCAACTTCGCTTGAGGATATCAGCGCGTCCAATTTTTCGTTTTGGGTACTGGTCCCAGGACTAGCAAGGAGGTTATTAACGCTGGGATTATTTAATAAGCAGTAAAAATGCGCAGCCAGATTACTTGCAGTGGCAATGACTTGGTTTTTTGCTGAAGGTCCATTTATTTTCCTCACTGTTGCCCAGAAGCTTTTACTGTCCTTAATTGTCGCCAAGTCCTGTCCTAATCTCAGGTAATACATTTTTCGTTTTTTGTAGCATATTTTCTTAAAGGTTTTATTCGAACTGATATAGTCCGCTCTTGAAGTACTGCAGCTTGTAGTTCTGGCCAAATGAAGCTTTTGGAAAGATTGCTTTCGAGCTGTCTCGCACTGTAGATCGAACCATGGTTGTGTATAGGGTCCTGCGCGTGGTTTCTGCATACATTTTGCTGCATTTTTTATGGCTTCAGTTAGGAGAGGTATTCCATCTGCTTCCTCTGATATGTTTACCGGTAGTTCTCTTATCTCGGACTCCAAACAGGAAGTGTATCGACCTTTGAGGCTCTCAAACCAGCGAAGTTTTGGTAACAATTTGTTGTCTGCAACTCGTTCATTTTGGATATTACCGAGATTTGCTGAGACCGTGATTGGCAGGTGGTCCGAGAAGATTTGAGCTTGGACAGACATAACGGTAGCCTGGATGTGCCAGGCACCACTTACTAAGCAGTAGTCTTTTGTTGAGTTTCCCTATCCACTGATATATGTATAGTTTCCTGATGTGTCGCCTTGCGTTCTACCATTTAGTACTGTGAGGTTGAGTGTTTCCATCATCTCTATCTAGACAGTTGCTGGCTGTGAAAAAAAGTTCCGAAATTCCTTGTTCTGTGCCAATTCTTGCGTTTAAGTCTCCTAAAATCATGGAATTATCGTAGTGTACCTCCATCATGAAGTCGTACAGGTGTTCAAAGTCTTCGTGCCACTTGTTGCAGTTGATATATACCGGGATAATATACAGACGATCTTGTTGGGTATTTACTTCAATGATAGTTTTGGATTGAAGGAATATAAATTTGCAGATGTTTCTGCGCACTAGCTCATTTTTTATTGCGTACAGGGAGCCGCCACTGGCTCTTCCACGGGATGAAGTTCTGTGCAAGTCCAGTGCAAGGTGTATTCCTGGAAGTAGTGCTCATAGATCTCTAAGTTGTTTTCGACAAATGTTTCATTACAGTATTATTTAAAATTGGCTTTTGTATTTAAAAAATTGATTATTTGCTTTTTAGACCGGATACATTATAGGACAATATTTGGATATTATTTCTTAGACTTATATCTATACTCTGGCTGACGGCATTTACGTTAAAACTGCTGGTTTCCTTCTGTGGCATTTTTAGTAAAGTGGTTTGTGATCAGGTCCAGTGCTACCTTTCCATCTTGACCTTCACATAGGAAGGTTCCTTGGACATCATAGTAGAACCTCTTATTGTTTACCAGAAGTGTATCCCCTCGAATTGTTGCCTTAAGGTTATCATGTTTTGGAAGTTCGTTTTTGATTTTTACTAGGCGTCGGATTCTGTCTCTGGTTGCTTGTGGGTAGTCCATATGGGCCGTCGTGCCCTTGAGGATTTCGATGGAGTCCGCTTTGTTGTTGAGTTCAATTGCTATCATAGCCTTATTTGGATTTTTTGTTTTTATGGCCCAAGCGCTGCCTATTAAAGAATGATCTTTTTTCTGTAGGACCTCAAAGCATACATTTTTTGCCAGCTCTACTGGGTTTAGCCCACTGTTGGTTGGAACGTGAATAATAATATTCTTCTCATTTGCTTTTCGCATTAGGATGTCGACTTGGCGTTCCAGAGCTTTTGTCTTTTGTTCCTCTTCTTCCAGTCTGCGCTCTAAAATTTCCTGTTTACTTTGCAGTTCCTTAAAGTTATCGGTGATTTTTTCGAGATCCGCCTTTGTTGGTATATCCTTTAGCTTTTCGTCGAGAAGGTTTGAAAGCGCCATAATAGACATGCTTCCAACATGGTTTTGCTGCATTGTAGCTTGGTCGCCCAATTGGCTGTCTCGTTTATCAGTGCCGCGGGTGTGGTCCGTTGTCATAGAAAACTTGGCGTTGCTGCTTGGTTGGTATTGGTCGGGTGAGGTTTCATGAAGGGATCTTTTTGTTGGTAGTGTTTGCTGCTGCTGCTGTGAGTGGAAAGCCATTTTAGTCTTTAATTAAAATTTTAGCCTCAAGGTATGCAAATAAAGATCGACCTGCTTACAGTTTTAGAGTCACTGAGCTTTCAGACGCTTTTGTATGTAGCTAGTGTGGTTTGCCTTGATCCAAGCTTTAAAGCTTTAATTTGCCTATTGTTGACAACTCTTGCAGTCAGCTGGGGGCACACACAGATGTGGTTGTGTTGTTTGTATGGATTGTAGTTGGAATTTCTCACCGCTTAATATTTGTTGTTGTCTGCGCCGAATTTATTGCGTATTTAAAATTCCAATTATCTGCGGATGCACAACCCTTCGACACAAACGGCGACGCTTCCAGCACTCTACGGGGTCTTCTTGCGGGTATGTCACTTTTTTCTGAATTGTTTATTCGAGTTTTATCCAAATTTGTTTGTTTTCTGGAGCTCGTTGCAAAAGTCGACTTCACACTCTCTCTCTCTCTCTCTCTGATCTTCTTCATTATTCGACTATTTTCATGATAAAAACTGCGTACTTTTTGGCGAAGCAAACACAGCTTTTATTTCTCTTAAACGTATTGCTTTTAAAGCCATGTGTCGTGTAGTATTGAATTGATTTCGTGCACTCGGTCTTAGCAGCGGGGTAACTGTTAAAATCTGCAGGCGCTCGGGGAATGTCTGCGAATCATGGAATTTGGAACATCTCCTCCAATTCCTACTCCCTTTGAGACCGATACCTTTTGAATGGAGGCTGATAGTTGTCGCTTTGATCACTCTTTAAATCTTCATTTATGGAAGAACTGCAGAATTCAGGTGGTTTTTGGGATTCGTTGTCGTCTCTCCATGCCTGCGGTGGCAATACCCATTTGGGAATCCCAAAGCAGAATGCGCGCAAAAACATCGAGAGGCAGCGTAGAAACAGACAGTCGCCTTTGTGTGTGTGTGTTCCTTTGGTCTTGAATGCATTTATTTAACCAAACTTTTTGGTCACCATTATTAGCAGCGGGGAGAGTATCTCTCACACTAATAAAGGCAAGACCTGGGGAACACACACACACAAAGGCGAGTGTCTGTTTCTACGCTGCCTCTCGATGTTCTTGCGCGTATTCTGCTTTGGGATTCCCAAAAGGTTATGCCACCGCAGGCATGGAGAGACTTTAGAGAAACGTTCAGTTGGTAGGCATTGATCGCTGATGATAGAGGATGGTTCCTCTTGAATCAGCTGTACGATCTACCAGACTCCATTGTGGTATTGTGTCTCCGCTTAAAGTTGTGCGAAAGCACAACATGACATCGAGCCGGCTAAAAACTGCAAATTTTTCATATCAATACAAAATTAAAAAAAAAAAAATTGGGGTTGCTGAGTTGGTATGGAATGTCCCCTATTCTTGCAATCTAGACGACTATAGTAAAATCAGAGCCTACTTGGACAAAACAAAAATAAAATTCTACACATACACACCCAAAATTAAAAACGCTACTACTAAAAGGCCTAGCTGAAGACACTTCACCGGAGGATATCGGATTAGAACTGCAAAAGCGAGAAAACGAAGAACTAAAATTTGTAAAAGTTCAAATATTTACAGCAAAGCCCTCTACGGCTAATAATGCAGTACTTCCAATATTTTTAGTGCAAATAACAGCGGAGAGCAATATCAACTAACTGAAGGCTATAAAAACCCTACTTCACAGTTTCGTACGTTGCGAAAATATCCGAAAACCTGAAATCACCCAATGCAGAAACTGCCAAGGATTTTTCCACAGTGCATCCAACTGCTATTTACCACCCAAATGTGTCAAGTGCGGAGATAGCCACAAAAGCGAAGAGTGTCCAAACCAAGAGCTGGGAGAACATGGAAAACTGTTTTGTATTCTATGCAAGAAGCAAGGCCACCCTGCCTCCTACAGGGGATGCGAAAAATATAAGGAGCTACAGCAGAAAATTCTAGAAAGGCGACAACGGATAGGGCAGAACAACAATAAAGTAGATTTATCTTACACAAACTCTAAGACAAGCTATGCTCAAACAGATAGAAACAACTTGAATATAAATAATAATCCTTATAGTCCTCAAGTCAATAATCCAAGGCAAGAAAATATTAATTTTAACTCAAACTCGGTCTTCGAAGCCATTAACAACACTATGGCATAACTAGCCAAAGAAATTGCAAACTTACAGAATCACTTAAAATCGCAAGTTGCTAAAATAGATACACTATTCACCCTGTTAGATGTTTAAATGGATACCCCTTGTTATAGAACGATAGATATTTAAGAGATTAAAATAATCTCTATTAATGTAAATTCCATAGTCAGTATTAGCAGAAGACATGAGCTACAAATATTTCTAGAGAAACATAAACCAGATATTGCATTGATGTGTGAAACAAAACTAAACTATAGACATAAACTTGCGTTTAAAGAATTCGATTTCATCAGAAAAGATAGAGCAGGAGCAACCAAAGGTGGAGGTACAGGTATACTAATAAGAAAGCACTTTAAATCAGAACAAGTATCACACACAAAAATTGAACTCCTGCAGTGCCTATAAACTTGCATATTGAAGCTCCGTATGAGATCAAACATAAATCTATTTATTATATCCATATATCAACCTCATGGCAACAATGACTTTAAGGCTGAGCTAACAGACATATTCGAATCTCTTAAACTTGACCAGCCTAATAATTACTATTTTATTGGAGGTGATTGGAACAACAATCACATTAATTGGAATAATCAAAACAACAACACATCGGGGAGCGCTCTTAACAGCTGGGTAGATGACAAAGAAATACAATTTAGGATAAAGCTGTACGCATCTTCTAAACCATCGTTTCCTCGGGGAAATTCCTTCCTAGACCTATGCCTAATAAATAGTAGAATTCTAATTAACGGAGAGAATAACACAACAAACTGTCCATCCTCCTTGGACTACGACAGCGACCACCAAGCTATTGAAGTAATAGCATCAATATCAAATAACGAGAGATTTAACTTTTTCGAAAACATTCAAACTCCAAGACTGAACTACAGGCAAACCAACTGGAATACATTTAGAACGAAACTAATAAATATAATAGACAGAGAACCTGGTATACCACACAACAGAAATCTAGGCAATACTCACACTCAATCAAACAAACTTTGGAACAAGTAGTTTCTAAAGTCAAGACAACAGACACGCATGTTGTCATAACCTCCCCAATTATTAGGAAACCACACAAAGAAAAAAGTAGGATACTAACAGCTACAAGAAAACACAATAGACTTGAATGAATTTTATTACTTTCTCAACTTAATCTACTACAAACTAAACTTAAACTGATCCGCAAAACTTATCAACGGAAACATTTCCATAGCAATAAACAACAAAATAAAATCAAAACTTCAAATACTAACCACTAAAAATCAATCCCACATATTTAAAACAGCCAAAAATGCATACATGCGAGACTTTTGCCAAGACATAAACCTCATAAAAGTGCCAATAAACAATACTCAACTATTAGTTAAAGCAGCAATTGACCCTCAAACGACAAAAGTAAACCAAGCAGCCGATAGATATTTAATAAGAAATAACGAGGACACACTAAACCTAATCGGATCTCACCTTGAGTTAGTTCACTCTCCAAAGGAGAATGATCCCAACGAATTTTTTACATCGCTACATTGAGCTCTGCTTCGACAGGTTTTTACGCATAGAAACTAGGTACGAAGCAGCTCAATCAACGATAACAAAGTTTACAATCCAAAATGATGCCTTCAAGATGCACGAACAAAATGACTACTTCTTATCAAAACATCAGATATCTAACATTTTGAGAAAGCTGAAAAACAAGGTGTCTTCAGGTATTAATGAAATCCCGAATATAGCACTCAAAAACATCCCAAAATGTCTTATAGACAAATATGTCATATTGTTTAATGACATGCTCAATAACTCCTACTTTCCTTCTTCCTGGAAAATAGCCAAAACAATTTTAATACAAAACGAGAACGTAAGTTAAAGTCGGCCCTGCCCGACTTCGAAATACCCGTTACTCAGCTCAGCTCGGATAAGTATGCAACATTTTTTTAACTCGGCTATTTATTATCCGATCCTTGTGAGATTGTAGATATTGGCCACATAGACTACACTGCAAAATCTGAGCTCGCTATCTTAAAAATTGTGGGAGTTATTCAATATTTTTTATGGCAGGGGCGGGAGGGGGCGTGGCCAAAATTTGAAACAAACTTGATCTGCCTACAGACAATACTAGCTTACGTATAAAATTTGGTTGCTCTAGCTCTTCTAGTCTCTGAGATCTAGGTGTTCATACAGACGGACGGACGGACGGACGGACGGACGGACGGACGGACGGACAGACGGACATGGCTATATCGACTCGGCTGTTGATGCTGATCAAGAATATATATACTTTATGATATCGGAGATGCTTCCTTCTGCCTGTTACATACATTTGCACGACTTTAGTATACCCTTTTTACTCTACGAGTAACGGGTATAAAAAAACAAAGACCCGACTGACTTAAACAACTTACGCCCAATTAGTCTACTACCAAACATAAGTAAAATCTTTGAGTCATGCATAAATATTAATATTACCAAGCCCTGTAAAAAATTAAATCTTATTTGCAAGGCCCAATTTGGATTTAAATTTAGTCATTCTACAACACACGCAATTCACATATTTATGTTGATGTCAGATGGCATCAAAATAATAAAAATGCAATAGGCGCATGCTTAATTGACTTGGAAAAAGCGTTTGATTAAAGGGACTTATGTTCAAACTAGTCCAATAGAAATTCCCCTTACACTTTCTTATATATTATTATATACCAGCCAGGCAGTACAATAGCAACCATCAATTCAATAATTCAAGATGACTTCTCTATCATAAAGCGTTATGCTCATAGATGGCACCTTAAAATAAATCATACACTCATAAAACATTCGCCATAAATTTAATTTTAGGTGAATCGCCTTAGGACGGATTTCATAGGAGAATTTCTAGTTTTCAGGGCGAATTGTTTTACCAGTCTAGCAATGTGAAGCGAGACTGTTCAGGCCGCCGGTCGCAATATGTAATGTAGTCATTAGGAAGAATTGGAAAAGATTCAAAGTCTCATCAAATATAAATGCATTTGATAGACCAACTTACAGTAAGGTTAAATATATAATATATAGGAGTTTACCTTGACCGTTTTCTATACCTTAACCACCATGTAAATATACAAATAGCCAAGGACAAAAACGCATTCGTTTCGTTCAAATCTTTAATGTATTCGAAGCACTTATGTCCTAGAGTAAAAATTCTTATATACCAGTCATTTATCAGACCAAGTCTCACATACGCAGGCAATATCTGGTTCAATATCTCACCATCATACATGGAAAGACTTCGGGTATTCGAAAGAAAATGTCTAAGATCATGCACTGCACTTTATAGATCCCAGAGTAACTTTAAAAAATATGTTAGCAACCAAAAATTATACAACGTGGCCAACATAACTAGAATAGATGACTTTATAGTCGATATAGTCCGCCATCATACTCTCAGAAGTACCGAATACCACGAGAATAACCTAATAATGGCCCCCTAATATACAGGGGAACAATACATCGAGCACTCATTATCAACAGGCCTTGTCCCACAAGAAGCATTTTTATTGCTGGATAAAAAAGGATTTATTCAAAGCCGCAGTGGAAATCCGGTATTCTACCACCTCCACAGGCGCGCCACAGTAAAAAGCGTCCCAGAGTCACTTCTACAAGATGGAAACTGGCGGTTTGATAAGACAATACCAAGCATGGATTCAAAACCAAAAACTAAACATGTCTGGTGGTTAGATAATGATCGCTAATAGACCCCAACCCCTCTCCACCCCAATTTTCTTCCCTTGATCATACCCTTTGCTTATGTTAATGTAAATAATAATGTGTTTTTTTGTAAATTTTTCGTTACGACCATAGACATAATAAGTAAATAGTAGGTATAATCGTTGTCCAGCCAAAACTGAATCATACCAAAAATGAAACACTAGAGATCTCGTGTGGAGACAGAGTGCACACCTAACACAGTGAATATTTTTTTTTTATCTAATCAAACTTAAAAAGTTATCCAAATATCAATATACCCTCTGCAAAAAAAAAGCGATTTCGTTTGGCTATGGATTGGTCATCTTAGAGTTTATAAACAAACGGTGGACGTAACATTTGGTGCCACGACTATAATCCATACAGCTGAGCTAGGCCAACGATTCGCAATCACAACAACAACACAACTTGGTTACAACAAGCCGTAGCATTGAGGTTTACGGTAACTCTCTTTCGGGTTCTTCATGCACTCAGTCGCTGTAGATATCGTTTGCCAACACAAAAGTAAACATAACCAATAAAACAACAACCCAACTTAAAAACTGTTGTAGGCAAGCTCACTAGCAGAGAACTGATAGAAGCCGATCATTTATGGCTGTGATGAACGACACATTCCGAACGGTATATGCACATAGGTATTTAAATTTTCCAGCTTACCACTTTTCAGGTCCAGCAACGAAAGTACTTCGGCTGTGTCCATTTAGAGGGATGCTACATAGGTTTCATTTGGTTAATTACACAGTAGGACACTAAAAAAACCCGGGTTGAGACCCTTAAATTCTGATAGAAGGCACTTCTGTAAGCATAGCCTCATACCTAGTTTTTAGTCTGTACCCTAGGTTCGCGTTCTATGGGTACTTTTGTACTAGCAACACAAAGCGACAACAATTTTAACTTAGTTAATAATGGCTCAGACCAAAAACCTACAAAATTCAGCAAACACAGACAGGGACACTAGGAACGTAATTTCAAAAAATCGCGTTTATCGTACATTTCGTTAAGGTACCTCCAGAAGGTGTCAAACACAAATTCTTGAATATCTTTAAAACCGCACAGTAGATTTTTATTAAAAACTAAATTTATGATGGCACAATGGGCTAGTGCACGTTCCTAAAAGATGGTACTCGTCGGCCAAAAAACCGCGAGATGGAGTACCATTTTAAGATCCACACACGAACATCTCCATGTAAAGGCCTGTTCCCAGGACCGCGGAAAATAAATTCTTATGACGAAAAGTTTCCGCCACTGCTTTTATTTTCTATGTTCTGAGGAAGCAAAAATAAATACACAATTAGCCTATCGATAGTTGACATATCGATAGCGCTTTGGATCGTGAGTGGACTGTAAAACAGCTGTTGCCAGAAGCAAAATAAAACGCAGTCAATTATTTTATCGTCAAAAATGGAAACAACGGAGGGAAAAAAGCAGCAGCGGAAAAGGAAGCGTACTGAAAGTTTCAACCGCGAGGACAAAGTTGCTCTTATAAAGGCAGTTGAGCTCCGACCTTGTCTGTGGGATATCACAGAAAAAAAACACTTTGACCACATAAAAGATAGAACACTTTTGGGTTGTACGTCATATTGAGATCATATTATAATGTTCACAAGATATTGTAGTGATCGTATAAAAGAATGTTTAAGTAATTCAAAACTTACATCTTTGACAAATCGTCCCTTGTCACCTCTTTCACGAAAATATGGGTTCACCCAAAAAGTACGGCGCTGGCGCCTATTCCGTTGTCGTCTTCTTTTCAACACAACGTATGCCGCTACCGCCATCAACATATCACTTTTCCTGCTGCGCATCATTCTTATTTAACAATCTTAAATCAAAAACACTTTAAAATTATTTTTTTTTTTGTAAACGAAAAACAGCTGACCACCAATGTGGCCGTTTCTTTATTTTGCCATTTTGTCTTATATATGGCCATACTAAAAATTTATGTGGATGCTAAATTAATAAATTGCAATTTCGCGTCCTAAATTTTCCGCGGTCCTGGGAACAGGCCTTAAGTCACAAAGTAGATCCCAAAATAGACCAAACTGCGATTTCGGTTTCTCCAACATAGCCTTGGTTCGCGGGCTATGGTTATTTTTGTACAAGCAACTGCCCTAGAACAACATTGACCGTTAAGGGTATTAGCAGCTTCACCAAAATTATGCTATTAATCTTATAGGTAACCTGCTTAGGTTTGACCCCTTCCGGAGGTACCTTAACCAATTGTACGAACAACGCGATTTTTTGATATTACGTTCCCAATGACCCTGTCTGTGTTTGCTGAATTTTGTAGATTTTTAACTTGTACTATAGACTGCTAAGTTAAAATTGTTGTCGCTGTGTGTTGCTATTAATCTTATAGGTAACCTGCTTAGGTTTGACCCCTTCCGGAGGTACCTTAACCAATTGTACGAACAACGCGATTTTTTAATATTACGTTCCCAATGACCCTGTCTGTGTTTGCTGAATTTTGTAGATTTTTAACTTGTACTATAGACTGCTAAGTTAAAATTGTTGTCGATGTGTGTTGCTAGTACAAAAGTACCCATAGAACGCGATCCTAGGGTACAGTGGAGAAAATAGGTTTGAGGCGAAGCTTACAGAAGCGCCTTCTATCAGAATTTAAGGGTCTCATACCGGGTTTTTTACAAAAGTTTGATTTTGTCGAACTGTGTTACGAATGGCTTTTAGATTAAGTTCTCCCTGGTATTGGTCGTCGTTGATTGCTTTGATTGTATTTTCACACAATTTCAGTTCCTACAACAATTGCCGAACTAAATCACTGATTTTAAATATCCTCATGCTTCAACCTATTATTTTCACTACGGCTATCACTTATTTCGCAACTTTTCGCTTACAGCTGCATCAGAACAAAACAAATTTAGCAACAAAAAACTGTAAAGTAGTTCCCTGCCGAGGTGATGACTCAGGGTTCGCCAGGGTCCTTACAAGAAATTTGTAAAGTTAATGGGACCTGACGGGTAGGAGGATGAGTCGTGTTTGTGCCAAATTTTTATAGATCCAGAATCTCGGTGAAGACCAGAGGGATAAATGGCCTTCCTTGGTGAAAACCAGAGGGTAAACCTCGTCTAGAGATCAAAGGGTCTATCGGGGATCCTCGTCAGAAATAAAGGATTACTAGACCACGAGATCAGGGGAACTTAAGGGAACCTTGGTGGAAATCGGAGGACTAGCTAGACCTTGAAGGCTGGGAGCTCCTGGGGATCCTTGGTGAAACCCGAACGACGAACTTTCTATGGACCGGGGCACTACGGGGGTCCTAGGGGAGTCCCGAAGGATATACTTTCCTAGGGACCAGGGTCGCTATGAGGGAACCTCGGTGAGTCCCAAAGGATACACTTTCTTAGGGACCAGGGGCGTTACGAGGGTTCCTTGGTGAATCCCAAGAGATATGCTTTCCTAAGGACCTAGGGTTCTATGAGGGATCCTTGGTGAATCCCAAAGAATATACCTTCCTAAGGACCAGGAGCTCTACGACGGATCCTTGTTGAATCCCAAAGGATTTACTTTCTCAGGGACCAGGGGTACTATGAGGTATCCTTGGTGAGACCCAAAGGATATACTTTCCTAGGGACCAGGGACACTTTGTGGGATCCTTGGGGAGTACCAAAGGATATACTTTCCTAAGGACCAGGGAGGGATTAGGGATCCTTGGTGAGTCCCGAAGGATATGTTTTCCTAGGGACCAGCGACTCTATGGGGAATCTTTGGTGGGAACCAAAGATAAGCTTTCCTAGAGACTAGGGACACTATGGGGAATCTTTGGTGGGAACCAAAGATAAGCTTTCCTAGAGACTATGGGCACTGTGGGGAATCTTCGGTGGGAACCAAAGATAAACTTTCCTAAAGGCTAGGGACGCTATGAAGGATCCTCGGTGAAGACCAAGTATCACTTACCTAAAAACTCACACCACCAGAAAGTCAACACTCTTCTGCGTTCAGTATATTCCAATTTTTACTCCTTTTTTTATTTCAAAAGGTTTATCTCGTGATTCCTTTTTTCTTATACTTTTATTTCTAATTTTTTTAAACAATTTTTCCCTTTGCTGCACCAGCCTAATGGCGAACCGAGTCTCTCATTCGTCCTTTTTCCACTCACGTGTCTTGTTCTTTTCCACTCACTGGCTGCTTTTACTTTTCTTCTTTTCCTTTGTCTCCGCACGTGCCAACTAACGTCTTTTCTGTTCGCTCGCCTGTCATTGAATGAATCGTTGCCTCGTTCCAAACTTCTTTTTTACTATGCCAGCCTCTGCCCTCTCTTACAAACATGTTGCCCGCTCTCCTCTATTAGCGTTAGCAACATGTTGCTTTACTCTCTTCTCGCCTCGTTCGGCCAAACTCCGACTGCGCTGACGACTGACGCTCAGCTTATTGCGCATTTATTTTGACTGTCGGCGGTAACTGTTCTTTTGCGGACCAAACGAAACGGTGAAGCGAGAGCGAGAGAAGCATCGCACACCGGCGTTGCTCTTGGTGGTGGTTTCGCTTCCCTTTTAATTTGTTGGTGACGGCAATAACTGTTCTTTTCAGCTCGAAACGAAACGGTGAACCCAATAGAATGCGAAGCTGTGGCGTTGCCCATTGGGTGACGTCACACCTTTGGCCAAACTCTGACTGCGCTGGCGCCTGACGCTCGGCTTATTGCGCATTTATTTTGTCTGTCGGCGGTAACTGTTCTTTTGCAGCACAAAACGAACGGTGGACCCAGTGGAATGCGAAAACTTATGATATTTTATTGTCCGCTTCTGGCGGCCTCTTATATCTACATATATAAGATGGATGTGGATGACTTTTATTGTCCGCTTCTGGCGGCCTCTTATATCTACATATATAAGATGGATTTGGATGTAGAAAATTAAGTTACATTTTGAATTATAACGTCTTTTAACATATGTTTTCATTCTTTGCCATAAATATGTAACCATTTAACATACCAATGTTATTAGCATAAGCACACTCACACACATTACACACACATGCAATACGCTCATTGTTAGATCGTAGAGAATAACTAGTCAGTAATAAAAACCAACACGCAGCATACAGACGTTCCGTTCCGGAGTTTAATCAACTTTAGACAATATTTTTCACATGGTGCCGAAACCCGGGAAAGTAGCGACTGTCGGTATTTAATGTAAATGCCTAACGGGTGTGTTGAATAAATGTTACTCAAACAGCGATTGTTAAAATAAAATTAACAAATAAAAACTAGCGAGGGATTTTTACAAAATGGATCCCGCATATCGATCTTCATGCCGAGCGCAGCTCACGAAGTTGTGTAATCAGATCGAAAAATACATAGCGAGCAACGAAAATTTGGATGAGGAAAATCTGAGCGTGTTTTTGCACCGACTAAAAAACGTGCATAACAATTTAAAATGGGCTGACCAGAAAACGTTGAATACAGCAGAAAAGAAGGGAGATATAGAAAAGGAATGCGAAGCAATATCGGAATATGACGACAAGGCGATAAGTACAGTTGCGAGGCTAGAATTTCTGTTAAAGCGTTTAGCGAATGGCGATATAATGAGTACAACGAGAGCAGATAGAACACACATCGAAAGACACGACGAAAGAATGCAAGCAGCAAAACTCAAACCAATCGAGTTGAAAAAATTCAACGGAGCTTTTGAGAATTGGCTACCCTTTTGGACACAGTTCAAGAAAGCGGTACACGAGAACTCGATATTAGATGCGGCCACCAAATTCAACTACCTGAATGAGTGTCTAACGGAAGCGGCTGCGGCAACTATAGCTGGATTTATTCCAACCGAAGCGTGCTATAACGATGCCATCAATTTGTTGCTTGAAGAATACGGAGACTTAGATAAAATAACTGAGAAATACGTCCAAAAGCTGCTAAAGTCCAAAAGTGTACATACTGGAGATGATGTAAAGGGGCTGCGTATGCTGTACAACGAAACCCTAGCTACAACTCGCACATTGACGGCTCTAGGTGTTCCAGCTTCCAGTTATTGCATTATGGTCGTCTCTTTATTATTAAAAGCCATCCCCATACACATGCGCGTGGAATATCACAAAATGCGCAAGCGAGAGGAGATCAGCCATAAAGCTCTAAGTTCAACGGTTATGGAGAACGCTGACCAACTCACAGTGTTACTGGAATACATAAAAATGGAAGTAGAAGCATTAGAAAAAGCACAATTGTCAGAGAGTGAGAGTAAGCGGACGAGAGAGCGAGAGAATAGAGAGCGAACATTTATTCCAGGAACAGCTGTTGGATTGTACTCGGCGCAAGAAGCAAGCAAGAGACAGTGCATTTTTTGCAAACGTACTAACCATGAATTAAAAGATTGCAGAGACAAGGGTAAAACTATTGCGGAACGTAAAAATATGTTGAGGAACGAAGGACGATGTTTTCGGTGTGGCAAGCCAAACCACACATCAAAGTTTTGCAAGAATCAATTTATAAAATGCTCTACATGTGGAGGCAGACATATGACTACTCTGTGCGAAAGAATGGGTGTAAAAGAAACAGCGGCCGATACTCAAAACAGAGCGAAGGAAATGAACACGACCATGCTGAGTACATCTGTACAATGTGTTGCCAACGAAATATACTTGCAAACAGCGAAGGCATTTTTTGTGAACGGATCAAACAGAGTCTTAACCCGTCTTATCATGGATAATGGCAGTCAGTGTACATATGTTACGGAGAACTTGGTCAAGCGATTGAAACTACCCACTATTGGTACGGAAAAAACAAGAATATACGCATTCGGAGAATCAAAACAAAACAAGCGATTGATGCAGCTAAAGAGGGTTTTGGTGAACGTGCAAAGCCAATACTCTAATCAAATAATTGAAATTTGTGCTACTGTTGTGCCGCATATATGTGAAGATGTTTTACCGGTGCCGCGTGTAGCAAAACAAACGACAAAGAGAATAGCGGACAATAAAGTAACAAGCGATGAGTTGTTTAAAGGCATACATATGCTTATCGGACAAGACAACTATTGGAAATTAAATTACGAAAATCGAGAAAATCTGGATACAAACCTCGTAGCGATCGAAACTTTCTTTGGATGGACAATTCAGGGTCATTGCGGTGAAACTAAACTCGAGCAGAGGTGCATACTAAATGTTATTGAGCGACATGATGAATTCGACATTGAAAAATTCTGGAGTTTGGAGTCCATTGGAATATCAGCGTGCAACGAAACGAAAGAAAACACACAGGTCGCCGAAATTAGTATTGCCAATGGAAGATATTCTGCAAAGATGCCATGGAAGCTAGCAAAGGAGGATTTACGCGACAACAAATGCGTAGCGATGTCGCGTTTGAGCCATTTGACCAGCAAGTTGATGAAGAGTTCTGGAAAACTAATGGAGTATGATCGAGGTATGCGAGAATTATTAAGCGAGGGTATTGCAGAGCCAGTTCCCAACATATCCAACGACACCAAGGCATATTATATGCCACATCGACCAGTGTATAGAGAGGACAAAGACACAACCAAGATGCGAATTGTCTTTGATGCCTCCTCGAGCGAACACGGAACAGCGTCCTTAAATGACCATCTCAATTCAGGTATCAATTTGCTTACTGATCTGACTGCAATTTTAATAAGATTTCGTTGCCAGCAAATTGCCTTAGTGGCCGATATTGAGAAGGCCTTTCTACAAATTTCGATAGATGAATCGGATCGAGACTGCCATCGGTTCCTGTGGTACAACTCAACACCAGAGATAGGAGCGCACTATCCACCAGTAGCAGAATACCGCATGGCACGCGTTACATTTGGAGTGACATCTAGCCCATTTCTACTAGCGTCTACGATTCAACAGCATTTGGAAAAACAGCCGCCGGAAAACGAGTCTGAATGCGGATTACTGAAAAGGTCGTTTTACGTAGATGATTTGGTCACAAGCGTTGCCAAGTATTGTGAAGGAGTAAAATTATACAACTCAGCGAAAAGGATCATGCAACAAGCCAGCTTTAATCTACGTAAGTGGAATTCGAATGATCTAAAACTAAAAGAGCTTTTCACAGAAGAAAAGGAGGTTCCGCCAGTGGAACAAAAGGTGCTAGGTATAAAATGGAATACGAGTACCGATGAATTGAGCGTTGATCTGGAAATGACCGTGGCATATATTCAAAATTTAATGCCAACTAAACGAAATGTGATGAGAGCGATGGCACGCGTATATGATCCACTTGGAATTCTAGGTCCATTTACTGTCAACATCAAGATTCTTTTACAAAAGATTTGGAAGGAGCATGCAGAGTGGGATACCATATTAGCCGATCCCTTGGCAAACGATTTTGTAGCCTGGCAAAAGGATATGGCCTTCCTACAGAATTTCACGATGAAGCGATGTTTGACGACAGGCAGCGAAGAGATGCTACAGCTGCACATATTTGCAGATGCAAGCCCAGCAGCGTATGGAGCTGTTGCTTACATCAGAGAAGTTATTAACGAGCGATGCATAAAAGTCATGATGGTTTGCTCAAAGAACAGAGTTAGCCCTATAAAAGAGGAGACGGCGAATACAGTACCTAGGCTGGAGCTAACAGCAGCGTTGGTGGCTTCAAGATTGGCTAAGTATTTGTTAACCGAAATGAACTTAAAAATAAACAATATTTTTATGTGGACAGATTCCAGCATAGTACTGAATTGGATTGCTGGAGATGGAAAGCGCCCAAAACCATATATCAAATCGAAAGTAAGCGAGATCAACAAGTTAACCAATGTCTACGATTGGCATCATTGTGAAGGCAAATGCAACCCAGCGGACTTGTTGACCAGAGGCATAAGTGCCAATAAACTTCAGACTTCAGAGCTATGGAAATACGGACCTTCATGGCTCTCGGCTAGCAGTCACACTTGGCCAATATCAGCAGCACCACAAGCCAAGGAGCTAGCTACCCTGTCGATCCATAACCAAGAGGAAGAGGATGTCGCTAGCGATACAGCGATGCATTCAATATTTCCTATACAGCGATTTGGATCGCTAAGAAAAATGCTGCGAGTAACAGGATACGTTATGCGTTTTATAAAGCGCATTAAGGAGAAAACTAAATATTTAGAAATTAACGCAAACACTAGTAATATACAAGTGTTGACAGCTGAAGAGCTACTGGATGCTGAGCTCTACTGGATTAAATTTATACAGCAACAATATTTTGGAACAGAGCTGAACGCCCTGCAGAAAAACCAAGGGATACCCAAAGGATCATCATTACTTTGTCTTAATCCCAAATTATGCGATGGAATCATCAGATCTTGCGGTCGTCTTCTGCATAGCGAGTTTGGGGAATTATGTAATCCAATTATAATGCCTAAACATTCGTATTTTTCAGAACTTATTGTCAGAAACGCACATCAGCAATTAAAGCACTGTGGTATAAATGCAACATTGACCAAGATACGAAAGCGATTCTGGATTATTAAGGGAAGACAACTTATAAAGAATATTATCAAGCGATGCGTGGTCTGCAAGAGGCTGCACAGCAAAAGTGCATGCGAACCATGGACGAATTTACCCATTGAACGGTTAGCTACGAGCAAACCCTTTGAGACGACTGGATTGGATTTCGCAGGCCCACTGTATACACTCAGCGACTCAAGCGACACCCCAAGGAAGGTGTATATACTGCTGTTCACGTGCGCCGCTATTAGGGGCGTACACCTGGAATTAGTGACCGATATGAAAGTTGAGACTTGTATCAACGCGCTAAGGAGATTTATCGCTCGTCGAGGAGAAGTTCGTGTCATAATCTCGGACAATGCAAAAACATTTAAGCGCACTAATTTGGAACTACAGAAACTTGAAAAACTTATGGACACGAGTCAAATTCAACAGTTTGCTGCAACAAATGGAATAAAATGGAAATTCATTCCCGAGCGGGCGGCATGGTGGGGCGGATTTTGGGAACGACTTGTCCGCACCGTTAAGGATTGCTTGAAGGCTGCAATTGGAAAGGCCAAACTGAATGTGGAAGATCTCCAGACTTTGCTTACGGAAGTTGAAAGCGTGGTGAACCAAAGGCCACTAACTTATGTAAGCAGCGATTCCAAGGATCTGGAGCCTCTCACACCTGCACACTTCATGAGCGATTGCCGTATATTGAGCGGCGAAAACTTCAAATCAGATGGAAGCCACATCGCTAACATGTGGAAAGCGAGAACGACTCTAATTCAACGCTATGTGAAGAGATGGCGGCACGAGTATTTAATGCAATTACGTTCTATTCATTTTAACAGGTCTCAAGCAACAAGAAGTCTAAGCGAAGGAGATGTGGTGCTTGTACAGGATGACCATCAACCGAGATTACTCTGGCGACTAGGAGTGGTGGTGGCAAGATACGTAGGACGCGACGGGCGTGCAAGAGCCTGCGACGTTCGAGTGAAGGATCAGCAAGTGCTGCGACGTCCAATACAACTTCTTTATCCGCTCGAGATAAAGTCAGTCTTTGGCGGGGCCGAGGATGTAGAAAATTAAGTTACATTTTGAATTATAACGTCTTTTAACATATGTTTTCATTCTTTGCCATAAATATGTAACCATTTAACATACCAATGTTATTAGCATAAGCACACTCACACACATTACACACACATGCAATACGCTCATTGTTAGATCGTAGAGAATAACTAGTCAGTAATAAAAACCAACACGCAGCATACAGACGTTCCGTTCCGGAGTTTAATCAACTTTAGACAATATTTTTCACATATATGTACTTTTTTTTCCTATGCTGTGGCGTTGCCTATTGGGAGACGTCACAAAACAAAAATTAAAGAAAATATATAGTTAACTGAAGATGGGGCTGCTTTGGGGTTCAGCTTTGTTTATGCCTCTGTAGGACGATCATCTAATCCAAGCTACTCTCTACACTTGGCTTTTCCTGGAATTTTCCACGGTAGTAGGTTATGGGAAGCTTATGTTTTAGCATTTTTCGCACATTTATACATTTAGAGGTGGCGAGTCGATCCTCTATCAATTGGCACAAGTAGAACACTGCTGGGCCTGTTGGAGTTGTAGGTGTTGGTTAGGTTCGATGATGCTCTCCAGCGAAAGCTCTGCGCTGATAGAGAGTGGCTTTCGGCGAATTAGGGTGTAAGGATTATGTATGAGTATGGGTGTTGGTATTGGTGCCAATGATTTCTTGGACTGACATCAGAGTTGGGGTTATGGATGACTGATCGTCCGACAGATTTCCAGCTTTCTTGAGCCACAGCCAGATAAGCATACGTGGCTTCGCCGGACTGGCCTTGAGAAAAAAGGCTGCTGTGGACCAAAATCAATTAAAAACTGAATTTTGTCGATTTAAACAAATCGAGAACTGACGATTTCGGACACTGCAGCTACTAAAGGATGATTTTTAAAGAGCTATAGGAAAGTTAAAAAAAAAACACATAAAATTCAGAAAACTGCATGAAATCTTTATTTGAATCGATAGTACGGTCCATATAATTTAATGTTTGAAGATTATTTCATGCAAATGTTGACCATGACTGCGCCTCAAATGGTCCATCCGCTTAGTCCAATTTTGGCATACTCTTTCCAACATTTCGGCCGGTATCTCACGAATAAATGCTTCAATGTTGTCTTCCAATGCATCAATTGAACCGCACCAAACTGTGACTTTTTATGGATGCATTGGTAGCTGTAATGCTTCTGGCTGATATTCACTCCAAAATCGACAATTCTGCTACCCATTGAGCCAAAAATGAGCTTCGTCGCTGAACACAGTTTTTTGCGCGATGAACTTTCTTAACAGAGCACGCATTTTGATAATAGAATTCAATAATTTGCAGGCGTTGTTCGTTTGTAAGACGATTCATGGTTAAATTATAGACAAAACTTAAGATGTTTGACAGTGAAACAAAACACGAAACGTGCGTGAGCTGTTTAAACCAGTGTTGCCAAAAATATAATAGCTAAAAAAATACACTTTACAAGCTATGTTTCTCTCGAATTATTTAAGGTTTAACACTGGATTGGACTTTTCGAGGTTAGTTTAAGCACGATTTGTAATGTAATTGAATACACGGCAGACTAAACACTACCGCACTGGTCGAAAATTGCTGAGAGAAAGAATGAGGCGGGCTTGTAGAGGAAGCAACTAGCCGGTCAGCGGAAATCAATGGACGTAGAAATGCATTTTAATGGTAGATCGAGTATCCAAGAAAATATTCAATTTATATCGATTGATTTGGTATTTTTAGAGAGATTTAGTGAAGGGAGGAAAAAGATAGGAAAAGTCACTGCGTATAGGCTAAGCAGTATTAATTATTTCGAAGCAATTTTTACAAATAAACTAACTTAGACTATAGTACCAAGAAGGAATGCCACTAGAAATCCTACTACGAAAACTAAAACGAGGCGGAATCAATACTTCAAGAGGTCTTGTTACAAGTGTCACTTTACCACACTCCCTGTAAGCTTTTAGCTTCTCTTTTTCAGACTACGCCGAACTTGCAAGATAGTCTATGAAATACTGAAGATTTTCCAAAATTGTCTTATAGCCCCTTTCCACTGGGCATCGTTTGTATCATTTATATTTCTGGAAAATTTTTGTCGTTTTCAAAACATATTTGTTGACACTCACAACGATACGTGGACAGAAAATGCCGATGCTTTGATTTTGTTGATTATTATTTGGCTGATGAATTTGTTATTGATTAAGTTATATTAAAGTAAATGCTGCAGTGCAATAAAGAGCACGCTGGATAGACAAGCCTTTAATTCAATAAAGATTTTAAAACACTTAACCACGCCCTGTTCAAGGCAAGGAGTGTAGTGAAACTGCATTTAGATAACTAAAGACCCTCGCTGAATAAGCAAGGGATTGGACAATCGTAGAGCAGAAAAATGAGGTCCTCAACCAGAGAGCACCAATGATTTTGATAACCCTCCGGAATTAATAAGTCGCACCATACATCGTACCTTAAGACTCAACAACACAATTAAATTAAAACTAAAATATGTTTATTTTACTTAATTTTCAACAAACCCACATATAATGCACAAAATAAATCTACGGTGTGGCCAAGACTTCAAGCCGCTTAGCACCAATGCCCTTGAGCTCCTCCATCCTCTTCTTTGAAGCTGCCACTACAGCTTCCAGGAAAGGTGAAACCGGTAGGCTAGTTTTTCTGCTAGAATGCCTCCATAAAAAACCTTGCAGTCGACTAGATCTACTTCCAGGTTCTTGGGCTTCTCCGGGGGCTCATCTGTAAACATATTTTTGTTTTTCTGATGACACTAATGTTATTGAGAGAGTGACGGAAAAATACCAATTCCAATCGGGGCGAATGTCATTATTTTTAAAAAATGACAGGAATAAAAGGAAACGAAAATGGAGGAACGTATGGAAGAAATGATATAATTTCCTTAATTTCTTATCATTTCAAGACATGATGTTTCATTTCTTTAGTGGAAATAGGCTATTACCTTGTACATGATGAAAAAACGAGAGCGTATGTTAAAGTCGGCCCTGCCCGACTTCGAAATACCCGTTACTCAAGGCAATTAGTGTTTAATTACCTCATGCGGCTCAGATAAGTATGCAACGTTTTTTTAACTCTGCCATTTATTATCCGATCTTTATGAAAATTTTTAAGATTGTACATATTGGCCACATGCACTATACTGCATCTGTCTGAGCTCGATAGCTTACAAATTGTAGGAGATTTTCAAAATTTTTTATTGCGGGGACGGGAGGGGGCGTGGCCAAAATTTGAAACAAACTTGATCTGTCTGCAGACAATACTAGCTTACATCTAAAATTTGGTTGCTCTAGCTCTTCTAGTCTTTGAGATCTAGGTGTTCATACAGACGGACGGACGGACGGACAGACGGACATGGCTATATCGATTCGGCTGTTGATGCTGATGAAGAATATATATACTTTATGATATCGGAGATGCTTTCTTATGCCCTTTATACCCTTTTTACTCTACGAGTAACTGGTATAAAAATGGAAAAATAATCGGTTTATCACACTTTTTTTTTAAATCAAATTAAGAGATAAATTTAATTTCTTTTATAAAAACTGCAAAACAATAAATTTATGAACACCGCATTCAAAAATAGTATGTGTGCCTTTTTTCACTTTTCACTTTTATTTTATCGTTATTGTTATCGTTATAATTATCGTTATGGTTATTGTTATTGAATTCTCCAGGAATTTTCCTTGTGGGCGGATTTTCCGATATCGGGAAAACACATGTCCAATTATTTCGCGTACTTTGCTTACAAACCCAGTTTCAAGTCATTCAGATCAAAAATAAAATTTTCCCCATACAAACTTTTCCGACGCTTTTCCGGGTGGAATTTTCCAAAACCCCGCCTTAGTACGCACTTTCACCACATAAGGAAACTCCTGTCCAAATTTCAGCCTTCTATCTCTTACCGTTTAGGCTGTGCGATGATTGCCAATCAGTGAATCAGTGAGGACAAACTATCTTCCTTCTGCCTGTTACATACATTTGCACGACTTTAGTATACCCTTTTTACTCTACGAGTAACGGGTATAAAAAATATTTGGCAAAAAAAAAACCCACTATTTCAATTTGAATGCTCAAAGGTTGGTTGTCGATGCAAGCATGCTAATTTGTTTATCCATGCTATTCAATTGAACGTGTTTGATAACTGTTATCGTGCCATTTTCATTTCTTTAGCGATTATTGTCGTAAAAATATGGGTTTTTTCTAACAAATTACAAAATATGATCTATTTTTAAGAATATTTTTTATCTCTTAATTTTGAGTTCTAGAAACTGTGCGCCGTGTGCCATTTAGTGATACCCACTCTAACTGTACTCTTCTGTAGGTCTAGTAGTTTTTCCATTGTGTTGAGCAGGAATGCATTGAGGCTAAAGGACCCAAAGTTTTTTGCTTGCAAATGACTGATTTGTTTTGTTTTGGGGTCTTTTTGACTCAAAATCGAGTTGCAATCAATCCCTTAAAGTGGGATCATAGAAATTGTTTGCCTGGGTACCTCAGCAGACTCTTGCGTATTGACTTTCCTTCGCTAGCTAACCTAAGAACAGTCTAGATGGTTCTTTTCTTCATTAGGTTATTATCGGTGATGTAGATTCTTCGTAACTCTTATGTCACCTTAACTTCTCTGTTCCTTCTAGGCCGACTAGAAATTTTTTACCTTTAAGCCGGGTATCCAGCACAGCGGAAACTAAAAATTCCTGCCAAACTTCATATAAAAAAAACTGTGCCAGGAATCTTTAGTTTGCTTTTTCGTTTGTTGTGTATCCAGCAACACGAACGAAATCCACACTTATAGATAGCGGCCTATCAATAGCGGTGTTTCGGAAGCGTGTGTGGAACGAGAAACAGCTGATATTCAGGCCAGGAATATATTGCTGACAATTATTTTGGAAGTGATTAGGCGAATAATGGAGGCAAAAACTGTGCGCAAGACTAAAAAGAGAATTGAAATTTTTAACGTGAGGAGAAGATAAATAAAATCAAATAAAAGCAGTTGAGGCAAGACCATGTCTTTTGCGAATCACAGAGAAAAAGCATTTTGACAACATTTCTGTGAAAAGAGCTTGGGAAAGTGTTGCTGCACAAATAAATAAGGAATATCATGTTCAAAATTATTAAATTCATTAATGTTATAAATGCTTGCTAGCGACTGACTGTAACAACGCTTGAATATAGAGAACAGAGAGAGACACAGAACGCTCCGCTAGACAGTTTGTTTCAATTGGGGTACACACACTCAAAATAAATAGCAAATTCCTGGCAGGAATTTTCCGCAGTGCTGGATACAGGCCTTTAATCTTGTCTAGATGCACAAATGATTCTGCCTCCTAGCACGATCGTTTTTGGTTCTTTGACCACACCCAGCTGTGAATAGGGACATAGCTTGCCGGACTTGCTAATAAATCTTCCCTCACTGGGTCAGAGATTTTTCGGTTTTTGTTTTATAATATTTTTATACCCTTGCAAAGGCTATTATAATTTTGCCCATAAGTTTGCAACGCATAGAAATATTCATTTCCGACCCCATACACTATATATATTCTTGATCAGGGTGACGAGCTGAGTCGATTGAGCTTTGTCCGTCCGTCTGTCCGTCTGTCCGTCTGTCTGTCTGTCTGTTTCTACGCGAACTAGTCTCTCAGTTTTTAAGCTATAAAATTTTGCACAGAGTCTTCTTTTTGCTGCACACTACTAATATGTCGGAACCGACCGGATCTGATGACTATATCTCGTAGCTCCCATAGGAACAATCGGTCGGAAAACTAGTTTTAGTATGCAAATCTTTTTCCTTTTCAATGGAAACTTTCAATGGAACCGATTCCAATCTTTGCAATCGTAGGTTTTCTATGTTTTTTTTATAATTCTACCAAGTTTTATTAAAATCGGACAACTGTATGGTAAAGCTGCCATACAAAAGATAGGTCTGAAAAACAGTCTTAGTTAGATAAACTTTTTTCCTTTTAATGGTATCATCCTGCAATTTTGTACTTGTTTGTTTCCCATGCTTTCACATAATTTGACAAATTTTAGACCAAATCGGATGACTATATCATAAAGCTCCCATACGAACGAACAGTCAGAAAGTAGGGAAAAACAGTATTATTTGAAAATATTAAAGCGAACTGTTGCAAGGGTATAAAAACTTCGTCACAGACGAAGTTAGCTTAGCTTTCTCGTTTTATTATTCTTTTTTTCTTTTGTTTGTAATTTTTATTTTGTATTTTTGTTTCTTTAATCTTCATGATCTCTATATTAGCTCTAGTATCAACTCTGACTACAACAGGCTGTGAGTTGGGAAATAGTTGGCCGGACTGGCGAATAAATTTTCCGCACCGTGTCGTAGTCGTTATTAGTTTATTATGTAATTTTGTTAGAATTTCTATGTTAGCCATTTTATAACGTGTTTTGCAAATTTGTTGAAAGCCTTTTTTATCGACTATTAATAAATAAATAAAAAAAAATTGCAAAACTTGCTGTCGTTCAGCCTACAGGTACATAACATTTGGTCGGGTGATTTGTAACTCGCCAACGCACAGTGTGAGATTTTGCCAATCTAAAACTCAAAATTGAATATTAGCCAAAGTTTAAGAGATATCAACTTGAAACTTGGCATGATTGTTAAGAAGAATAAAGAAAAGGTCTCGGAAGCAGCCAGACTCAGGAAGCTGCTTTCAAAGCAGCCACCTATGCAGAGTCAACTAAAAACTGACGAAGGTCACTGGACAGAAAGCAGCAAGGAAGCTACATGCGCTCTTCTCGATGCGCACTTCCCGGGCTGCTCTATAGTCACCGAGCCAGATACGCTTCAGGACTTAAACACTCAACAAACTAACATCCCAACCAACTTAGTCACTCCAGGAAAAATCCGATGGGCGATCGACTCGTTCGCGAGCTACATGTCCCCCGGTCTGGATGGCATAATTCCCGCCATGCTAAAAACGACTAAAGGTTTAGTCGTACCATGGCTACAGTCCATTTTTGAAGCCTGCCTGGGGTGGGGCTATGTACCTGTGGCCTGGAGGACAGCACGTGTTGTGTTCCTACCCAAAGCGGGGAAATGCTCCACATAAGAGAAGGCATGAACCTGACCTTGGAGAACAACCAACACGCATACACGAAAGGGAAATCGGTGGAAACAGCGCTACACTCCCTAGTAGCCACCATCGAGAAAGCAATGTACCATAAAGAGTATGCCTTGGGAGCATTCCTTGACATATCTGGTGCATTCAACAACGTCTCCACGGAGGCGATAATGCGCAGCCTAAGAGCTGTATCAATTCATAAGGCTTTGAACTCGTGGATATACAACCTGCTGATCTGCAGAAGAGTACAAGCCGAGTGGGGTACCACAACCATGACGAAGGAGGCACACGGCGGCACGCCTCAAGGCGGAGTACTGTCACCCCTTCTATGGAACCTTGTGGTTAACGAACTGCTAACAAAATTTCGCAGGAAAGCACCCAAGATAACTGCATATGCCGACGACATATGCATAATTATCATCGGAAAATGTCCATCGACTCTCAGCTCTATCATGGACTCTACACTCAAAGAGATACTAAAATGGGCCACAGAAGCCGGACTTAGTATTAATGCGGAGAAGACGGACCTCATTCTCTTTACCAAGAGATACAAGGTACCGCCATGGATTCCACCAAAGATAAATGGAATAACACTAACACCAAAGAATAACGTCAAATACCTTGGAGCAGTAATCGATAGTAAACTGTCATGGAAGGCGAATGTGGAAGAAAGAGTGAAGAAGGCGACCAACGCACTATATGCATCACAGAAGATGCTGAGTAGCACTTGGGGCCTATCACCAAGTCTGATGCACTGGCTTTTCATTTCAGTAATACGACCGATACTGCTACACGGCATACTGGTATGGTGGCAGGCCACGGAGAAAACCACATACCTAAAGCTGATGGAGAAGACCCAGCGACAGGCACTGGTCTGTATTACGGGGGCGCTGAGGTCCACTCCAACCAAAGCATTAGAACACATCTTAGGTGTCAACCCTCTGGACATCCAAGCACGCCTTCTGGCACAAAAGACCGCCCAACGTCTATGTGCGACAGGCACCATGGCGCTACAAAGCTATGGACACAGCATAGTTGGTAGAGAGATCAATAGTAGCACGGACTACATTATCCCAAAGATCAACCCAATATGCACATCTGCACTATTAGGACCAGAAGACTGGCGTACAGGACTGGCCCAAGAAGCAACGCACCTCTTTACAGATGGCTCAAAGATGGACCTAGGAGTCGGAGCCGCCGTATACTGTGCAGAGCCAGAAATAAAGCTCTCATACAAACTGCCAAACCACTGCACCATATTCCAGGCGGAAGTCTTCGCAATAAGGAAAGCAGCGGAGTTGGCGGAAATTCACGCTCCATACAACCAAATAAATATCTACGTGGACAGCCAAGCGGCAATCAAGGCAATGCAAGGACACTCCATCAACTCCAGAAATGTCCTGGCGAGCAGGGAAGCGCTAGATTCCCTCAGCATCTCCAGAAAGGTGCAAATCTACTGGATTCCCAGCCACCGGGGCATCGACGGAATCGAGATGGCAGACAGTCTTGCAAAAGCCGGAGTCGTACTCGGCCAAGAAGATACACTAAACATACCTATCTCCATACAGACGCTTCATAGCAAGATGGAAGAGATAGCAGAGAAAGAAGCGGAGGTAAGGTGGGAAAACACCAGCGGATGCAGAATCTCTAAAATTATGTGCAAGACAAGAGACAAAAAACTTACGCACAATCTGCTACAGCTCCAGAGAAGAGACTGTAGACTGCTCATTGGCATACTAACGGGACACTGCCTAGCAGCCGCTCATGCGATAAAGCTAGGCATAACAACAGAGGACACCTGCAGGAAATGTATGGAACCTGGAGTCGCAGAAACTCTAGAACACCTAATTTGCAGCTGCCCAGCAATTGCCACGACAATATTACAAATTCTGCACACCCCACGGTTCTCTTCTTTGGAGGAAGCGGCCAAGAGACCCCCAAAACAGTTATTGGCATTTGCCAAAACGACAAGAATCCTCCTGGACTTCTAAGTCAAACGTACCCAAATAATCACCCTGCCTCATTAAGGACCCTAAGGTCTATGTGTGACCCCATCTGGGTTCAGCCGGAACTACCTACCTACCTAAGAAGAATATAAGCTTCAATTTGGTTCCGAAGAACTAGTTCCAACTATTGTCAAAATGAACTAGTTCCGCCCAAAAAACCAAAAAAAAGAAACATAAAGTTTCTTTCGTAAAAATAAATTTTATAGGTCTGGAATATCTGGTCACGGACGGAGCATGATTTTGCCAAAAAAATTATTTTTTTTCTCCCAGGTGTCGAAGAGGAACCATTGAAATAGGAAAAAAGCTTTCGTCTGACAAATTCTCCTCCAAAAATTAGTGTTTATATCGGTTTTGCTCAGCACCATCGCATTCCCATTTAATAATTATGCATAATTCATCATAAAGAACCGGGTAAGACCAAAAAACATCATATTGTGCGACTAGTAATATTTTAACCTTATGGTCTATCAACGACTGCAGATTTATTTCAGCACATGTTTCAGTTACTGTAACAAGGCCTGGGTAGCACAATAACTTTGATCGCATAACAAGGTCATAGCACCGATATAATTTGGGACTGCAAGCTTTCGTATGCAACCGTACTCCGCGGAATTGCTCGGTTGATACATTTTCGTCCCGAAGGGGATGCTGCCGCAACTCTTTGACAATGGCAGCAGAGTCTCTTTTTCCACAAGATCGCAGATGCATTTCAGTGGTCATAGTTTACTGATCCGCAGATACAGTTGACATAAGCTCTCTGCACTTCCGATGTTTTGTGGTCAAACTTTTCCCTTCTTTGGTTGAGAGGTGGATGGTGCGACATCAAGGACGAATTCAGCAGCATTAATGGCTGAACTCAGCCAAAAAGCATTTTCTGCATGAATCGTGCCTTGTTTCCCCGGGAACGGTTCCACTTTGATTCAAATTCAAAGCATAGCCTTTTCAACCGGGTTCTAAGCTTTTCATAGTCGACATTTCTTTCAAAAATTGTCAAAACGTGCTTTTCAACTGCTTCCAACTTTTGAGCTTTCACATTTTTTGACCAGACTGTAAAAAGTGCCTCGCGCGATATTACGCTCATGCTTCGTGGTTGCTGCAAATAAATTCCCTAAACAACAATTCGAGGTTTCAATGTATTCCCTTCTTGTGTTTTATTTCACAATATATTTTATATGTAAATATTAATTCTAGGGGTTTTGCCAAATGTGATGTGGGCATTAGTACCTAGTTCCCAGTGTCTTGTTCCGGCCACCTTTGCGCATCGAGCTCTGGTGAGTAAGTGACTTCCGACGGGTGGTGTGGGCTTTTTAGTTTGGTACCATAAGCTTTCTGAAGGGTTGCAATCGTTTATTAATCGATAATATTGATCGAAGACGCCAATTCCATATGTTAAGTCTTAAATTCAAATTAAAGTGAACTTTAGGCAAGTTAAGTTAAGTGGAAAAAAGATGCCATTGGGCAAAAAATGAGCAAGATTTTTTTTAAAGTCTGTTCTATGAGTATGTACGCTCATTTAGTATGCTTTGACGTAGTCGAACTACGCCGAACTTAGAAGATCTAGTCCATGAAAGACTTAAGATTTTTCAAATACATATGTCTTACCTTTTAGCTGTTTATAAAATTATTTATTAAAAATACTTATGTAATGCAAATGTAAGGGTCGCGTATAGCAAAAATTGTTTGTGAATGTATTGACCTTAAATGCAAAAAAAAACTATTTGGCAAACAAACTCGCACAACTTCTATTTGATCACTCAAAGTTTCGTTGGCAATGCAAGCGTACAAATTTTTTTTTTATGCTATTTAATAGCACGTGTTTGATAGCTTATATCATGCCAATGACATTTCTTTTGTTATCTTTGAAGATCATTTTTTTTTTTGTCATTTTGAGTCCTAGATTGGCAAAATCTCACACTGTGCAACGAGTTGATCGAAGCTCGTAGGTGTAGGTTCTGGAGGTCGTCTGGCTTGGTGACTATAGTGAAGCCCTATAGTGACTGCCACTTTCAATCCAGTGACCTTTGTCCGTCATCTGCTGGCTCTACATGGGTGGCTAATTTGAAATTAGTTTCCTGAATTTATCTGTTGGATCAAATGATTCTCCGCGAGTGCTGCTTCGCCTTAGGCACTTCTTTTTAAAGGCTTATCCTCTTGTTACTCAGGACTTGCCTAGATATGAGTATAATTGCCAATTCCTACTAGCCAACATCCAGAAGCAAGCATCTTCGACCCTATAAAGTATATATATTCTTGATCAGCATCAACAGCCGAGTCATGTCCGTCATTTCCGTCTCTCCGTCTGTCTGTCCGTATGAACGCACGGAACTCAGAGATGGTAAGAGATAGAGGATTGACATGTATGGGACATATGCTTCTTATGTCTGCAGGCAGATCGAGTTTATTTTCAATATAATGATCAGGACGAATTTGTGCTCATATATTATATATCGATAATATTCGTTAAATTCTACTTATTTTGGTTTTGACTTATTTTTTCGAATGAACCAAAATTTTTTTTATTAATGTACAAATAACTCATTTCTTGTCATCAGTACTCGAATACAAAAAATGCCAGCTATGCTTAAAATACCCTTGCGCATACGTACATACATATGTTCGGAAACCTTCCAGTAGACTAGGGTTATAAACAGCTTCGGCAAGCCGAACATAGAATTACCTCTGTCACTTAGGACCTTATTTATATACGGCCCTGTTCCCAATTCCGAGTCGGTTTTCGTGTAAACGTTAGTTTTTGTACTTAAAATCCCACAGTTTTCTATGAAAAGTAAGTAAAATGTCTGTGCCTACTAGATCAGGTCGTCTATTTTAGTCGAATTGAATCCACTTGGCATTGAGCTGTCGGTTTCAACAGCTGAAGCAATTCCGATTTTTCTCAAACCTGATCAAGTACCCTTTGAAATGCTTGTCGCCTTCCTTATAACATTTCTATGTTTAAGCTCTACAATGCAACGTTTACACGAAAACCGATTCGGAATTCGGAACAGGGCCGATAAAGTATTATGAAATACATATTAGGAAATAATTGTTCAGAATATGCTAATAATTTAAAATGCACGTGTATTTTAGAGCGCGGAAGTTGGAATGCGAAGCATTGTTATGTTGGATGAGCAAGGAGGTAAGAATTTTTCAGAAATCAAGAGCTTATATAAATTTAATTGAACATAACCTAAATTAATTTTGTCACTATAAATCCCCATGCTGTATTTTAAATTTGTATTATTTGTGAAAAAAAGTTCGTTCTTATTGCTTAAAAAGCTTATCATTGCTGAAGAAAACGAAAACGCAAGTTAGGGTCGGTCATGCCCGACTTCGATATACCCGTAACTCAATGAAAATAATGTTTAATTGCCTTTCCTAAGGTTGATTAATAAAGTATTAACACTTATGTAAATAAGCCTACATTATGTTAGCAGATAGCGAGCTCTGCGCTAAAAAGTATTCAGCATTTTTTATAACCTTAATTATTCTGCTTTTTATTATTTGTTTGAAATTTCTGAAGGGGCGATAGAGAGTGAGTTTTAGAAGCATTCTTTTTGACAACTCTGCTTTTGGCAGCTCAGCTTTTTTCGTGTCACATTTCTATGTCAAAAATGTCCAGTTTGGTCGATAACACAATCAAAATCAAACTTTTTCAACCTACATGAACGTTTCCCATTTTCCCATAGTATTTGAGCTGTCCTAGTTCCAAATCTGTTATCAGTTTTCCCTCATCACCCTCAGTTTTCAAGATATTGCGATAAATATAAGTTTAGCTTATCTGGCTACATTTTGAATTATGTGGTCTATATATACGAGGGTTGCCATTTATATTTCGGGATTCGGCAACCCTAGTGTTGCAATCTGGCAACTGCCAGCTCTATCGTAAAGTTTGACATTTTTGAGGTTATACGTACTCAGAACGTTTTGACATACGAGCGATATTTGTGTTGTTTACAGTAACTTAAATAATTCATCTCGCCCAAAAAATGGAATTAAGTCGTAAAAACTTTCGTGCGATTATTTTTTACAACTTTCGACGTGGATTAACTCAACAACAGAGCATCGATGAACTTAATACAATTTTTGGCAATGTGTCGATTGGTCGAAAGAAATGCTCCAAAAATACGATCGCGGCGCTTCATCGCCAAAAATTGAATTATGTTCATCGAAACACAACAATTTGACTGCTTACTTCTTAAAATGATACTCCATACATTAACGCTTAGTAGAAAAACTATTTCACTTTCGTAGCATCTCCCACGACCGAGAAATAAGCGCTAAAAGTTAAAATCTCAAATTGTTGGCACTAATATTTCATCCTAAATAAATGATCAAAATTCAATCTTCAACTAAAGCCATTTTTTATTTTGCTTATTTTGTAGCCCATTATGTTTTCTAATTTCGGGATTTGTGTTATTTATCTAGCAATGTAAACGTAAGCGTTAAGCTACGAGCTTTTTATATTAGTTGGATTGTGTTCATTTAAGGTGCTTATTGACTCCACCGAAAAATGTGGTTTACTATTTTCTTCTCTTTTTTTTACCCTGTTCCCATTGAAAATTGGAGAAGGGGGATCATGAAGTTGTGCGAATGTATGTAACAGGGAGAAGAAACATTTCCGACCCCATAAAGTATATATATTCTTTATCAGCATGAACAGCCGAGTCGATATAGCCATGTCCGTCTGTCCGTCCGTCCGTCTGTCCGTCCGTCTTTTCGTCTGTTCTTCTGTATGAACGCGTCGATCTCAGAGACTATAAGAGATAGAGCCACAAATTTTTTGCATGCAGGTAGACTTATGCCGTATGCAGATCAAGTTTTTTTCAGATTTGGAAAATTCCCCCGCTCCCCCTTTTATCACCAAAAAACCTTGACCTCCTCTAGAAATCCTAGACCTAAGAAACCGTCAGATCCACAATTTTCAAGTTAGAGCCTCGTTTTTTAGTATGCATCAAGCTAGGCCCAATGTCTATCTCCTCTAAAAAGTACAATCAGATCGGACGAAAAACACCGGAGTCATAAGCGAATCAGTGTAGCTGATAAGAGCACCCCCCCCTAATTGTTGGTCATTACTATAAAAAAGTGTTGCCTATATTTAGGATAACAATGAAATGAAAACAAATGAACAGGGTATTTTGTGGTCGGGAAACTCGACTGCAGCGCCCTTACTTGTCTTATACTGGGCTGTAGACTCTCGGACTAACCCCAGGCAGTAGTCAGCAAGTATCGCTGAGCTCCACATTCTTTGGTACCTTTTTTTCCATGCTGACAATTTCTTGGTAAATCGTCGCGAATATTTTTTGGAAAGAAGTCCAGGTGCAAATCAAGAAAGTTAATCTTCAAAGACATTTTGCAAGCTAATTCTTGGATATCACTTAACATTACAGCTATAAATGATGAAAAGTCCAGTGATTTTTAATTGCCAAGAAAGTTCTGAACTACGGCTACCACTGCGTTCCATGCTCTGACTTCTGTTTCATTTAACGACATCTTAAAATTTCTATCTTTTATTAGTTTAGAAATATCTGGGCCAACAAAAATGCCCTCCGTAATTTTTGCACTGAATTCAAAGCCGGTTCCATTATTGTCCAACTTTTTAACAAAGTTTTTAACAATTCCAATAATCCAACAATATGAAGAGCTGACATTATCTTTAATTTTGTATCACGGACTATATACGGTTCTTGCCTGCAAACACTTTCAATATAATGTTTGTATCTTGCTCCCATTCACAGAAAAAACAGCTGTCAGTGAAGCACATTTTCAAAAAAGTTATCGCTATCACTGAAAATGCATTTTGCTGTCCTCATTGTGCTACTTCTCCGTTTGCATTCTCAGAACATCTGTTTTTTGTTAACAATTAACAAACTGACTGGCAGTTGGAAGACTGTTCGGTATTTCAAAAACAATGGTTGGATCATTTTGAGAGCGTTCTGCCGAGAAGTTATCATCCAGTTGGCAGATGAGTTTTTGTCAATAAACTACATGACACTGGAGAAGGTTGCCTCAGTGCTTTGTTGTATTCTGACATCTTGTCCGCATCAAATTCAGTTGTATTTGTTATTGTTATACTCTGTACCGTAGGTACATAGAGTATATTAAGTTTGTGCAAAAGTATGTAACAGACTGAAGGAAGCATTTCCGACCCCATAAAGTATATATATTCTTGATCAGCATCAACAGCATGTCCGTCCGTCAGTCTGTCCGTCTGTCAGTCTGTCTGTCCGTATCAGCATCAACAGCATGTCCGTCTGTCATAACTTATCGATTCGCCAAAAAAATGGCGAAGATCGGATGAACGGTTGTCGAATTATGATCAAAAAACTGTTTGCTGCTGCTTTCAGCTGCTACTGCAGCATCAATATTTATACTGAGCGTATAATTTCGTTGGTACAGAGTATGGTATAGTCGGGCTTGACCGAATTTGTTTCTTGTTATTATTAGTGATGGGCATCATCGAATAAAAACCATCGGACAACTGAATAGATTGTGACGCACAATAAACATTCCCTCCGTTCAAAAAAAAAGCACGTAACGGACATTTCTTGAATTTAAATAAGGCGCCCAACTCCAGTTATCGATCAGCAATCAAGCAAAATGGCCGAACGCGTTAGGAAACGCGTTAGGGATTCTAGGCAAAGCGGCCGCTACATAAAGCTGACCTTGCACCCAGTCGAGATCACTTATCGTTCTGAGCTCGCAGTGTGCAGAGGTAAGTAAATCAAACGTAGTAATCTCAGAGTGCGCCGTCCTTGTTTGCTAATCTTCTTCTACAGGTACAACAACCACACCACAATGAAATCAAACTTCTGTTAGCCCTGGCCCCCGCGAGCTACCACCAGGCCAAGTATCGTTACAGTGGCGCCCAACGTGGATTGTGGTTGTACGTGATTTCTTTTAGAGAATAACAAAGGAAAAAAAAAAGCAAGATGTCGGGAACCGCATGGATCTATAACGTCACGAAGATAGAGTATCAAGCATATGCAACAGAGTTCAGATTGAAACCGGAGGAAACAGTGGAACTTCTAAGAAAACAGCTGACGTGTAAAAATCAGCAAGTTTATTTCTGTTGGATATGCAACAGAGAGGGCGTGCCAACAATCGACTGTTGTCAGAAACAAACGAGAAACGAAGAAGGCCCTGGACACGATCGCGAGGCAGCCAGGGCCAAGAACTTCAACTGCACACTTAAACTACGACGGCAGAAGACTGCGCAAAAATAGGCATCGAAATGGAGCAGATCACAGCAGTAATAGACACAGGAGCAACAAGGAGTGTCATAGAAAAACGGTTAGGGAGGAAAATGCGCAAGGAAGGCATAGTGTCATAAGAGGAAGCTATGATACGGATGGGACAATGTCACACATCACATAGGCCTTTAAAACGAAGATCCAACTTGGAGGAAGAAGATGTGAGCAGTCATTCCTGGTCATGAACGCCGTAACAGATAACATACTGATAGGAATCGATTGCCGGCCAAAATGAATGCAACCATAATGTGTGGGTCAGCAAAGATTAACCTGAGGGAGGAGGAATGGAAAAGACACAGGAAACCATTTAAGACATCCAGCAAGCATCAGAAAGGCTGGGAGAGGACGAAACAACGGAGGAAGAAATAAACCAATTTTTACAAGAACACGTCACACGCTTCGAGTGATTGGAGGTACCCTTACAAATCATAGGTGGTATTAGTAAGGAAAAAAATAATCAATGGCAGTAATGTATAGACTACAGACCAGTAAACGCAAAGACAGAGGAAGATGCTTACCTGTCCCGCCAATTAAAAGAGGAGAAGTTTATATGTACACTGGATCTAAAATCAGTATATTGGGAGATACCCATGGATCAACAAAGCAAACACCAGTACACCGCCTTTACAGTGCCCGGACTCGGATTATTTCAATGGAAGGTCATGCCATTTGGCCACATTGCCACTCGCGTTTGCATATTTGGACGATATTGTGGTAATTGTCCGTTCCAAACGAGAGCACATGGAAAAAATACACGAGGGTTTCAGCAGGTTGCAGAAATCAAATTAAAAAATCAACCATGAAAAATGTTAATTTTATCAGACAAAACAAAAAAACCTAGGGCATACGGTCAGCGAAGAGGGTATACACACAGACCCGGAAAAAGTCGCTGCGATTAAGGAATTACAGCAAGTCAACAAAAGAAGTACACAGTTTCCTCGGAGTCGCCTCCTGGTATCAAAGATTTGTACCAACCTCTACAGAGAGGGCAAAGGCACTTCAACAACTAGTAAAAAAGGAAAAAAATTAACATGGGCCAACAACGCTCGAAGTTCTAAAAAATAGTCTCACGGAAGCGCCCGTTCTGGCTTGCCCAGACTTCGGCAAACTATTCATTCTACAGACAGACGCCAGCGACTCCGGATTAGAAGCAGTTCTTACTCAAGAAGACGAAGAGGGAGAACACGTCATCGCATACGCCAGTCGAAAGTTAAAAAAAGAGCGCAACTACTCGGCAACCGAAAAAGAGTGTTTAGCCATCTACTGGGGAGTTGACAAAATGCGCATGTACCTGGAAGGATATCACTTCATAGTAATCGCAGACCATTTGAACCTGAAATGGCTAATTTCCATTGAGAGTCAATCAGGGAGAGTGGCTAGATGGGCATTGGGACTGCAACCATTTTCATTTGAAGTGAGACATCGGAGAGGAAAACTGAATGCCGTAGCGGATGCGTTGTCAAGATTGCCAAGGTAATAATCAAATTTAGACAAGTAGCAGAGAAGCCGCAAGAATGTCCAGACTATACCATCGAAAACGGAAACCTATACAGACATATTCCGAGTTATCTAGAAGACGACAAATAACCCTGGAAGTTATGTATAGCCAAGTCAGAGCGACAAATAATATTGAATCACACAAACCCTACACCGGGTAAGAAGTGCAACAACAGACGCATTCCTGAAGGTGTTCCGGGAAAAGGTTTGGACACGAAGAGGTATACCTAAAATACTCATATCGGATAACGGAGAACAATTTACCATTAGAAAAACGAAGGCAATAATGAGAGAATTAGGCATAAAACACCAGTTTACCGTATCCTACACACCACAGGAAAACACGACTGAGAGAGCCAACCGCACAATAAAAACCATTATAGCGCAATTCGCTGGAAACGAACACAATAAATGGGACGAACACATTCCTGACATAACAATGGCATTTAATAGCAGCAGGTCACGAAAGGATCAAGAATACAACCGGAGGAAACAAAAAACAGGGTGGAACGGATCCAGGAAGCTAGCGACATAGCACGGCACTACATGGAATTAGCAAGCATGAACCAAAAAAGGAACTACAACCTAAGAAAGACAGACTGGAAGCCTCAAATTAAGGAATGAGTGTGGATCAAAACACACGCATTATCTAAGGCAGCGGATAAATTCACAGCAAAGTTCGCCCCCAGATTCGACGGACCATACACGGTTCAGAATACGTTACATTGCGGACCTGAAACCAGCGAGCAACAAAAACAGCAGTAAATGACTAACCGTACCGACTCAAATGTCGTCCAGTCCGCTTAAAAACAATGTATTACAATATCAGAAAAAAAAAAGGTGACTGAGAAAATCGCAGCCAGCAAATTGAAGTTCAAAAAAGCCTTGCAGTTAATGGCCAACCTACAACAAACAAACAAACTGTCGAATCTCCCGGAACGGCATCCACCCATTCGCCAACAAGAGATGGTGGACGAATCACAACCACCAGGGAAACTCCGGACTGGGAATTGCATGTCGATCAAAGGGAAATCTGGGATTACCCAGAAGAGTGGGAGATCCCGGAAGGGTTTAAAATGTCTAAAAAACTATATGACACCATAAAAAGTAAACTGGTCATCCGCTTCGGACACAGCGAGTTAAAAATACAATTTGAGGAGAAAAGCGGCATAGGATGGGTAAGGATCGGCAGATCTGGAAAAGTCAGCATCCGACTACACCCACAGCCTCACCCTCCAAAATGAGGGGGGAGTGTGACACACCATAAAATGTCACGCACAATTAAGTATCAAAAAAACATTCCCTCCGTTAAAAATAAAACACGTAACGGACATTTCTTCTTTCTTTCTTTCTTCTTCTTTCATGATCGTCAGCGATCAAGCAAACTGGCCGAACTCGTTTAGAAACGCGTTAGGGATTCTGGGCAAAGCGGCCGCTGTATAAAGCTGACCATGCACCCAGTCGAGATCACTTATGGTTCGGAGCTCGCAGTGTGCATAGTTAAGTTCATCAAACGTAGTAATCTGAGTGGGCCGCCCTCTGTTTGCAAATAACTACTCCAGAAACTCCCAATCGTGTAGTAGTCTCAGAGTGGGCTGTCCTCTGTCCACCAGACGACTCCTCTCCAGGAACCCCCCTAATCCTCTAGTGGTCTCAGAGTGAGCTGTCCTCTGTCCACCCAATCCTCTAGTGGTCTCAGAGAGCGCTGTCCTCTGTCCACCAGACGACTTCTCTCCATGAACTCCCCTAATCCGCTAATGGTCTCATAGTGCTCTTTCCACCAGTCTAATCCTTGCCAGAAGCTCCCGATCTGCTTTTGGTCTCAGAGTGCGCAGTCCTCTGTCCACCAGTCTAGTCCTCGCCAGAAACTCCCGATCTGGTAGTGGTCTCAGAGTGCGCTGTCGTCTGTCCACCAGACTACGTTTCCCCAGGAACAACCCAATCCTCTAGTGGTATCATAGTGCGCTGTCATCCGCCCACCAGACGACTCCTCTCCAGGAACCCCCCTAATCCGCTAGTGGTCTCTGAGTGCTCTGTCCTCTGTCCACCAGACGACTCTTCTCCAGGAACCCCACTAAGCCGCTAGTGGTCTCAGAGTTGGCTGTCCTCGGTCCACCAGTCTTATCCTCGCCAAAAACTCCATAACTGCTAGTGGTCTCAGGGTGCGCTGTTTTCTGTCCACCAGACTACCCCTCCCCAGGAACCACCCAATCCTCTGGTAGTCTCAGAGTGCGCCGTCCTCTGTCTGCTAAATGTACATTTTGCCCAAAGTGCGAAAGTGCTTAATGCAGTTGTAGTGAAGACAGCACATAACAGTAGGATCCGCTCAGATGTACCATTAATAAACTTTGTATTTTATGTGAGTAAGAAGCGAAGAAAATATAATTGCAAGAAGAAATTTTTTTGAAGATGACCATTATGTTTAACAGATTGCCATCAGTTTTTTTAAAGGGGAGAAAATAACAAGGATGCAAACCACTCGAAGATAAGAGCTGGTTCTGTTCAGTGGCTTATACAGTTTCTGATTCCCTGGGTCGGTTCATTACCTGGTTTTTGGAGCTAACTCCTCTGTTCTCTATAGTGGTTCATAAAGGCACATGAAATACTCTGATTTCTGTCGAAATGTGACTTTTTGCACACTATGGAAATCAAATTCTTATCAACCATTTGAATATCTTTAAAATCCTTAAAAGAATATCCAAAATTCGGATTTGCAGGATACATCTATAAGCTCCTAGAGGAATGCCCTTCGAAATCAGGGAATGTCGGCTAGAAAATAATGTCAAACATCTTACACACCCTATTTATCGCCGGACATCCTCGAGCTATTTGGCTGTTGCGACGATGTCGTCTGCAAAGCCAACAATACAGACTCCTATCGGTGTGGACATACATCACATTCCACAGAATCGGGCCTATGACTGAGCCTTGTGGCACCCCTCCTGTTACTCGGTAGGTTTTCCGCCCCTCCGATGTGTCATAGAGCAAAGTGCGCCTCTCAAAGTAACTGGCTACCACTTTAACCAGATACACCGGTATGCCGAGGCGTGTGAGTGCTTGGAGGATCGTTTCCCAGCGAGCGGAGTTAAATGCATTTTTCACATCAAGAGTTGAGGCAATACTTCTTACTTCCGCTCCTCCATCTTCTTCCAGCTGTGGCTCTGCGGGCAGTGTTTACCATTGTGATTGCGTCTATTGTACTGCATTGCTTCCTGAAACCGAACTGCTGGTTTGAGAGGCCGTGTCGTTCTTCCAATTCCGCCTCCATGCGATTGCAAAAGATGCGATCGAACAATTTGCCGACGACGTCTAGCATACACAGTGGTCTGTACGCAGAGGGGTTCTCCATATTTTTGTCCCCTTTTGGAAGCAGCACCAGTCTCTGGAGCTTCCATCTTGATGGGAATACTCCCTCCCTGATGCACTGGATGTAGATATCAGCGAAAACGTCCGGCTGTGCTCCTACGATAAGCTTTACAGCTTTTGTTGGGATCCCGTCTGGTCCAAGCGCTTTATCGGCGTGTACGCGGGATAGTGAGTCCGATCCTATTGTTTCATGTATTGTCTCCGGGTGCACAGGGAATAGTGTATAGACAATTGTTTGTAGCTGCGTTGGGCATGTAGGAGATGGCCATGAGTTTGTAACGCCACTTGCAGTATGTCCGCTTGAAGTTAGGCCTGTTGGTCTAGTGGCCTTTGCCGGGATCGTTTCATCGCGGGTTGGTACTGTCTTCTCGTGCGATTGCATTCCTGCCGGATGTTTTGAATTTCACTGGTCCAGTGAACCGGTTTCCTTCTCCCCTCCTTGGCCCCTCCTCTTTCACATCTGCCAGGCCCCCTGCTTGGTGTTCGGCACTTCCCGTTAGCTGAGTGCCCTCTTTCATTGCCAACAAGGATTCTGAATCGAGAGCCTTCTCGAAGTGCGTTGGCTGGATTTCCCGTTGCTTTTGCTGTCTGCTAAAGTTTGCCACTATGGCTTAATGGTCGCTATGGGTTTACAAGTCGGACACTTCCCATTTCATGCTTCTTGCGAGTTGAGGGCTAACAAACGTTAGTTTGATTATTGAATCTCGTCCGCAGATTGAGAAGGTTTGCTTTCCTCCATGGTTCAACAGCGTCACGTTGAGGGATGCACAGGCATCAAGAAGGATTGTGCCTTGGGTGTTTGTTCTAGTGCTCCCCCAGTCCACTGCCCATGCATTGAAATCGCCCGCGATCACCGCTGTCGAATGACTTCGAGAATCCATCGTTATCCTTTATCCTTATCCTCTATTTGCTCGAACTCATCAGCTGGTAGGCTGGAGGCTAATTAGCAGCTGTACCAGTATACTCGTCCACATCTGGCTCTGACACAGCCAATAGTAGTTTTCCGCTCACTTAGTTGTTGAGGAGGGCTTCCACAGCTCCATATTGCCGCTCCATATCCCAGGATTTCCTCTCGCTGATTTTGGATCCAGACTCCGTCCGGGACTGCTCGATATGGATCGCAATCGAGTGCAACATCGATGCCAAGATATCGAAGAATTTGTGTAGCGAGGTCTTGGGAAGCTCTACAGTTGTTGAGATTAAGTTGGAGTAACTTAACCTTAACCTCACCCTAGAGCAGAGAAACAAGCTTGCGTGGGCCGAGCAAAAGATTAAGGAGAGCAGAAAACACACAAAAGACCACGCCAAGGACCGCAAGAACAGACACAACCCATCCCCTAAAAGACCAGTCAGCCCAAGGAGTCAGCTAGCGATGTATCAAAACGGCATCTCACCGTAGCTCTCGTCGACAAAAGCAACCCTAACGGTAAGATGACTCCCGAACAGTGGAAGCAAGTGGAGAAGAAGCTGTTTAACCGTTTAACGGAGCAGGCTGGCTGTATGGAGTCAAAATCATAAGATGAAAGGACGACCCCACCCTTAAGTGGGTCACAAGCGTCGTTGCAGACATGGGAAGCCTGTGGGAGAGTGCCCAGCTAAAGGTTGTGGACAGAACTTGTATTCCGTCCGTTCCGAAGGCGAATGTTCTCTTTCCACGGGTCATACCAAAGGAGCAGGCGCTGAAACAAAGGCAGAATCCTGATGTGCCAACTGGAGACTGGAAGGCACTGCATGTTGCAAAGCCCAACAAAAACGGGCAGCACGTGGTCCTCCAGATCAACAAGAAGGCCGAGGATCTGCTCTACCCAAGATTCGGGGTGATGGCATGGGAAGTAGGTAGCGTGCACCTACGTCTTAAGAAACGCCACCCCGAGGACACTAATGAACACTCACTGGAGGCTGGAGAGGTAGGGAACGACCTCGGTCGTTCGGAAGGAGGAAGACGAGGATGGCGATACAACCTTGCAGGTTGACCCATCGGGACCGGAGGATGCGGTCACCAGTCAGGCAGTTGAAGGTCCTCCAGGTCAACTTGCATAAGAGCAAAATCGCATCGGCGGAGCTCCTTTTAACCTTGGAGGAAGGGCCGGCCGATGTTGCTTTTGTTCAGGAACCTTGGATAAACTACTCAAAACTACAACATCTTTTACCCCACCGCAGTAAGTAGAGCAAGGACTGCCATTCTGGTAAGAAACGGCATCTATGCGTGTCTAATGACTAATTATAGCGCGGACTTCCTCACTGGCCATGAAGGGTGGTAGGGGGAAGCCAATTCTTATGGCGCCTACGTCTAGAGCAACCCACCGGAATACCGACTGGTTGAAATACCTTAAGACAGTGAAATCAAAACTGACAACGCCTACGCCCATCTGCTCGGTGGGAAATATTGAGAAGTCCATGAAGACGCTCACTGTCAATCTCATCGAAGCATACAAAACCTCGTGTAAACTCACAGTTACAAAAGGAGAACCAGACCCCCTGGTGGACCCCAGAACTGAAAGAGCAGAGGAAGGACGTTCAGGAATGCTTCAAACTCGCCAAACAAGCGGATGAAGTGATCATCTGGGAGGAGTATAAGATAAGACTTCGCCTATTCAAAAAAGAAGTAAGGAAGGCAAAACAACATTCGTGGAGAACCTTCTGCTACAGCACACAGAAGGTCACAGAAGCAGTCAGTCTCAGGAAGCTGCTTTCAAAACAGCCACCTAAGCAGAGTCATCTAAAAGCGGACGAAGGTCACTGGTCAGAAAGCAGCAAGGAAGCTACATGCGCTCTCCTCGATGCGCACTTCCCGGGCTGCACTATAGTCACCGAGCCACATAGGCTTCAAGACCTAAACACTCAACAAACTAACATCCCAACCAACTTAGTCACTCCAGGAAAAAACCGATGGGCGATCGACTCGTCCGCGAGCTAAAAATCCCCCTGACTGGATGACATAATTCCCGCCATGCTAAAAACGACCAAAGGTTTAGTCGTACCATGGCTACAGTCCATTTTTGAAGCCTGCCTAAGGTGGGGCTATGTACACGTTGTGTTCCTAACCAAAGCGGGAAAATGCAGTCACGTGAAGCCAAAAGACTACTCGCCCATTAGCCATTAGGTTGCCAACATCGATTTTTTCCCAGCTCCCCATCAGCTGTGCGCCTTATGCTGCAAACCAATTCTTCCAATTGAGGGTCAGGGTTCTTATAGGCTTAAGGCCGAGCTTTAAGCCCGGGTAAAATCGGTTGAGAGTGGAGGGCAATTTAGCTTGCTTCTCTCAAAGTGCAGCATTAAAACAGAGATCGACATTTGCCTAATACCTAATACCAGCGCAGATTAATCGCATGAAACATTTTGATGCAACCAGAGCTGCGATAAATGCAGCATGACTAATAAAACAAGAAAGAAAGTCGGTCAAGCCCGACTATAACATACTCTGTACTAAAAAAATTATACGCTTAGCATAAATATTGATGCTACAGTACAAGCTGAAAGCAGCGCTGCTATTGCTCTGCAGCAGCTAACTGTCTTTTGATCATAACTCGACAACCTTTTATCCGATCTTCACCATTCCTTTAGCGGATCGATAATCCTGATTATCCTGATTACTAAATATGTCCAGAATGAACAAGCCATCTATCTTCAAAACTGTGGGAGATATGACGTTTTTTCTAAATTGCGAGGGCGGGAGGGGGCGTGGCAATCATTGAAAATAAACTTGATCTGCCTGCAGACATAAGAAGCATATGTCCCATACATGTCAAACCTCTATCTCTTACCATCTCTGAGATCTGTGCGTTTATACGGACAGACAGACAGACAGTCGGACGGACGGACGGACAGACGGACAGACGGTCATAGCTATATCGACTCGGCTGTTGATGCTGATCAAGAATATATATACTTTATGGGGTCGGAGATGCTTCCTTCTGGCTGTTACATACTTTTGCACAAACTTAATATACTCTATGTACCTAGGTTACAGAGTAAAGATAGATAGATAGATAGATAGATAGATAGATAGATAGATAGATGTTTATTTGCATATACATTTACATTGCTTGTAGCTACAGATTATTTATATTTACATATTTAAACATATATAAAGCTTGGTTTTAACCGTCAGCCTTGCTTCTGTTGTTTTAAGAACGTTTCCTTCTATTAAGTTTTTTAAATTATAATTCGAAGATTCTTAATTAGAAATCTTCATGAATAATATTCTTCCTATACATTATAGCCATCTCTGACAAAACTAGCCAGGTTCTTCCATCCCATTTCTCCATTTAACGCCATGAGTACCTCCTCTGCTGTTAGTGTGCCTTTCTTAAGCCGCCTCAGACGAAATTCCCTTAAAACAGGGCATCGGCCTACGAAATGCTGCATGTCTTCTAATTCCTTGCTGTTACATAGTGAGCATATGCCACCATTTACAATCCTTCTTGGACAGCTGTTCAACCATAACAGATCCCCTCTCGCCTTTATTATCCAGGTTATGTCACTTTGTCGGAAGAGCTCGTTGCAGTATGTTTGTCCTAACTCATAGTTTAAGTCTTTAAAAATTCTCACTGTGCTTCCCGATGCCTTGAGTATATGTTGCCTGCGACTCTCCTCTTTCAGTGCAGTAAGAAGCTTTATGTTGCCTTCGATCCACCCATCATGCGATACATTGCTATCTAGAGTACCTCCAGTTTGCTCACACATGGCCAGAAATGTAGTGTACCATCCCAAGTTTTTGCGCACCATTTGCTTAGCTAAGATATGCGTGAGTCTATGTTCTTCATACTCATATAACACTCGTGCCAAATATTTGAGGTGAAGTGTTAAGCTATAAATGTGTCCATCTTCTACATCTTCTACATTCTGCCAGCTTAAGTATCCTCTTAATAAAGTATCGTTGCAATTGATCTGCCTCGTCGCTTATTTCTCCTCCCCATATTTGAGCTCCGTAGCACTGCACCGTTCTGCTAATAGCGTTGAATATTTTCCATTTTGCAGCTAGGCTTAGGGTTCCCTTGTTTAGAAAATTGGCCCACACTGAGTTTATACTCGCCTTCGCTTCTCTCGTTCTTGCTGCTACATGTTTTTTGAAACTCATTGTTGCCGTCAAGACAACTCCAAGGTATTTGTACTGCAGTACAACCTTTACCTGTTCTGCCTGAAATGTCCAGTTCTCCAGTGCTGACAACCTTCCTCCTTTTCGTTTTGTTCACCTCCATGCCACAATGTGCAGTATATCTCCAGTTTTCCAATCATTTGCTGAAGTGTTGAGGGATTGTCCGCTCCAATAACAATATCGTCTGCATACAATAGAAGCCGTATGTTGGTGTTCTCAAGGTAAAGACCACCTCCTAAGTGCTCGTGAAGATCGTCCAGGTACAACGCAAAAAGCAATGGTGACATAAGGCATTCTTGTTTTACCCCGTTCATTGTTTGGAACTGCTCCGAGAGTTCGTCTCCTGTCCAGACTGCGCAGTTCGTATCATCTTAGTGGATACACCTTGTCGTTGCAGTTTGTATATTAGGAGTTGACGGGGTACTCGGTCAAAAGCAGCCTTGAAATCAACAAAATAAGCATAGACTTTTTTCTTTTCCGCAAACTTGATTCTTACAATGGAGGCCAGGTTGAAAATGTTGTCACCCGTTGAGTATCCGCGTCGAAAGCCAGCTTGAAACTCGTTTAGTTTATTGTGCTTCTCCACCCACATTGTTAGCCTGGTCGTAAGTATACTCATTAGAAGTTTCGCTGCGCAGTTCATAAAAGAAATACCACGGTAGTTTACTGGATCATTTATATCTCCCTTTTTATAAATCGGAAAGATTATACTATTAATAAAACTTTTTTCAAGGCAGACGGTATTGAATTCTCTGTTGTATATAATCACCAATTGTTCCAGCATCTCATTGGGGGCGTTTTTGAAAAACTCGTACGTGACTCTGTCTTCTCCTGGTGCTTTGTTGGGCTTGGCTTTGGCTAGTGCAATTTTTAGTTTCTCCATTGTAACCGTTGCATCCAGGTCTGGATCCTCAACATAAGTCGCTGCATAGTAAATATTCAAAGCGCTTTGTTGCGGGTTAAGAAGTTTTTCGAAATGAGTTCTAAAATCCCATGCAGCAATTCCGGTACCTATTTTTGGTCCAATTCCTCTGATTTCTCTCGCTATCTTCCACCAGTCTTTGCTATCTGTTATCAAAGATGTTCGTGCTTCAAGACTTTGGTCATATTCGAGTTTACTTCTAACACACAGCGCTTTGTACTCCTGTTGAGCCTGCACATAAGTCCGTTTATCTTCTGCCAAACCTGATATTCTGAAGCTGTTCAAAGCCGCAAACACAGTCTGTCTCTTCTTATGACATTTCCAATTGAACCACCTGTTATTAAAATGTATTGCGACGTACAGAGTATAACAATAAGAAAATTGCACACGATAATCTGATCTCACAAGATGGAAGATTATCCAGAATAATACCCTAATATCTTTTGCATGAAAAGTACCTATTTAATTGCCTTGCAAATTTTCTAAAAGATAAAAGCTGGTCCCTTTTTTTCCTTACACGAAACTTTAGAAATTTTTCCGCTAATTTATTTTTTATTTTTATTTTATTATTTTTTTTTATTTATAAAGAACTATCCTAGCAATAGTGGAATTACAGGCTAGCTTATTATTACGGGGCAATGGCATCAGGGGCCTTCAGCTCTATATTGTTCATTTTTAATTGTGTTATTTTGTTACGTTATGATATAGATGGATATGTGGGTAGTTTCTGTTAGATTTGATGGTTTATGTTTGTGGTTCTTAAATAGTTTAAGATTGTGGTGATGTTTAAGGGTAAGGGATTGGATAGTAGTTGGAGAGGGTTATTATTTCCGAAGATTGTTTGTCTGTGTGTAGTTTGTAATGCGCAGATTGAGAGTAAGTGTTCTATTGATATCTGGTTCTGGTTGTTGCAGAGGTTGATGTATCTTAGTTTGGGTTTTTATGAAATGGTTGGATTGTATTAAATATAAATATAATAAAAATAATATCTTGTATGTTGTTGTTTTCGGTTGTGATATACGGTAGTTTTGTTGCGTTTTTTGCAGTATTGTCCGCAAAGTCGTTCCCTGTTATTCCTACATGGCCGGGTATCCAAATTATTTTAAATTTATAGTGTGATTTTATTAAAGTGTTGCGGGCTTTTGTTGAGTAGTGCTCTGAGTTGTTAACGTTTGCTTTTGAATCTATGGCGGAGAGTGAGTCGGATCAGATACAATATTTGCCTCGTTTGTTTTTATATGTTTCTAGTGCTACTTTAATGGCTATAATCTCGGAGGAGAAGACTGTTAAGTAGTGTGGTAGAATGCCTGATTTTGTTATTTTTGTGTTTTCTGTGTGAACTTGCTAAGTGCAAAATTTATTTTGAGCACTTGCTGTTCTTCTTTAAAGGAAACTGGGTTTAAAAGCGGAATTAAATTGCTGAATATTGGCCTGGATATCTTTTCTTATCAGCGCCAGCGAATCTGGTCGCTCCAAGGGGACAATTGGCACTTTAAGCAGGGATAGATCTTTCAGCAGACGATAGTCAGATCCATGAGTGATCATATCAACACCAAACAGGGTTCTGAATGGCGAACAAAGCAAACTGTGATTTTCAGCAGATTTTAATGAGCAGGAGATACTCGTAAGATGATCATTCCATTCTCTCTGATCTTTCTTTATATACGACCTTACTGTAGCTAGCAAGGAACGATTGAGGCGCTCGGCTGCGTTACTCTGCGGAGAATATAGCGCAATGTAAACATGTCTTAAGGGTTGTAAGGAAAGCGTTAAGGTCATTCGCTTTAAATTGTATTCTATTGTCACTGACAAAAGCATGAAAAATGTTTTTCAGCAGGAATTTTTGAATTACTGAAGAAGCGAATTTTATTGAGGAAGCAGACAATGATATTTGCTGAAATGAACCAGCATGATCAGCATACAAATAAGGCCGCTTTTGCTGCGCGGATAGGGGCCAATTAAATCAATATATAAGCTGTGAAATAGGAGGACGAAGGAGGCGTATGTAGTCACACACTTTTTTGGCTAAACCTGGCCAAAAGAGATAACGACGCAACTTGTCAATCATTTTTGCATGGCTCCAGGCGAAGAAACTACGCTATCATAAACCTGCTTTAAGACAGGAGGTCGCAGCCTCTCTGGAAGCCAAAGTTAAAAAGAATGTCTTAAGCAGAATCTTCAGAAGCATGTTCAGTGCGAATGTACAAATATTGCTTAAACATCTTAATATCGGGAAACTTGGCCGACTGAGCTGTGAATGTCTCCTTAAGAGATTTATATTCTGCATCATACAAGGTCTCTGAGACTAAATCAATGATTGGATCTACAATACAAAAACAATGGCTCCTCCTACCAAGCGTCAACGGGAAAAAACCGCAATCGACCTGGTGCCTGGTCGCTCCTCCGATGCTTCTTCCATGGAGTTACTCGGACTCATTGACCAGAGATTTGAGCAGCAGGCGGAGCTGATAAAGTCCAACATCCAGGCTACTGAACTACGTATCCTTGAAGTCCTACAGGAACGGATGAACAGTATGGCTGCTGAGCTCCATCAGCTAAGCTGGAGCTTGAGAACAATAATGGATATGCTCAAGCCTTAAAACAGCAGGTAAATGCACTGGAAGCTAAATTTGAGGCTAGGATGCATGGCATCCCATTCAACGAGGGCGAAAATCTGATGGCCATCTTTAAGGGGGACGCTGGTCTAGAGGGCGAAAAAATGGGCATAATTTATGAATTTTTTGAGACTTAACAAAAAAATCAATCGAAAATCTGTGAAGAGGTTTTATAATTTAGGTTTTAATATACAAATACAAAATTTTTCGTGTCAATTAAATTCAAAATGGAGGCTGTCCAGCATTTCTTCGGAGGTGCCTCATTTTTAGGCGTGTCCATGGCCGAAGATGTAACCTCCTTAATTTTCGTCCTGGAACAAAATCCCGAAAATTTTTAGTTTCTATATAACAACAGCAAGAGACGTACGTAGAATTTTTTCGATATTTTGTTTTTTCGCGAAATGCTGCACGTTTGAACAAAACATTAAAATTTTCAATATAAAAAAACGACAAAATTGTTGATTAAAAAAAAACTGTGCAATATTAAAAAAAGAATCTACGTACGTCTCCAGAGAAAGGTATTTCGAATGTACTGTCAAAATTTCGTATAGATCGGTGAAGATTTGCTCGAGTTATGTCTTCGGCCAGTTCAAAAAAAGTGATTTCGAGAAAAGCGCTTTTAAAGTTTTAAGTACTCGGCCCCGAGTACCTGAGAGGCGCTGCCATAGAATGTAAAGTTTGGGCATTTAGACATTTTTACCAGCATCCATCCTTTGGTATGTTATTTTTCAGACCATAAAGTACCTTTTAAAATAAAAAAAATAAAAATTTCTGTTTTTTCAAAATTCTAGACCAGCTTCCCCCCTTAAGACCCTCTGTTTCTCGCTGAAGATCACACCGCCCCACAGTGGATCCAATAGCTCTGCTAGCAGAATTAAATTAATAACTTTAGTAAATTAATAGATATTTTAATGAAACTTTGTACTTACAGTTTTTAATTAATTTTACGTATATTATCCAAATTTCAATGTCCTACGTTCGGTATTTCCCATAGCTCCCATACAAATGTTAAAAAAAAAACATATTCAACAATATACATTTTCACATTTTTTTTTAATTTTTTAGTGTTTTGTTTTTTAATTTACATTTTAACTAATTAGTTTGTTTTCTAAATATTAATCTTTAATCGTTACTATTATTCGGAATCTGAATCTGAATCTTCAGAATCATTATTTAAATGTGGGAAATTTATTAAAAGGCCAGCAACAACTTTATCAAATTTAATGGACTTAACAGAATTTGTTGACATTTTAGACAATGATGTTATAAGTGGATCTGAAGACACGAATAATGCGTGCATAACATATTCCATTGTATTAGTTCGATTGTTCTTTCGAGAATGATGCTCCCGTATATTCCGGCAATCCTTATTCCTGGCTTCCAGGGCTTCTTCAGACATCATGCCAATAGGAAGACCAACATGCTTTATGATGTCTGCACCATGAATTAATATCTTATGGATAGATGATGGCATATAAAACCATGGATACAATTGGACAAACATTTCAGCTGATTTCATTGCAAATGAACTAAATGCATCGATATTGATTTCATAGCCACTAGTTAATGCACGTAAAATGACACTAAAATTATAAATGAGAGCCTCACTAACTCCTGTGATGCGTGATACCAAATCAGGTTGGCTGAAAAATCGTCTAGCTGTATTACCATTGTTGGTGTTGCCACTACCAGCCATTGGTATGTCCACTAAAATACCCATTTCTTTCCTTAGTTCTGACTGTATTTTTAATTTTCTAGCTTCCACCTCCGGCTTATCTGTGCCGCGAACTTGCCATTTTTTAATGGAAAGTCTGTAGGACAAATGTAAAACACATTCAAAAAATCTAATCCACGCATGAAGACTAGATAAGCCATACTTCAATAGATCTGAGTCAACCGGGTAACGTTTCACCAAATCCAAATTGTTCATGTCTTTAGGTACTGCTCTACAAATTCCACATGTCTGTGTGGATGCTTCTGCTAGAACACCAAATGTTTTACCATCCACCATCGTCAAATGAAATTCATGGAGTATGGTATATGAGCTGGTCAGTGTTGGCTTGATGGACTTTATTTGGCTTATAACATTGTCAGTCTCTAAAGTTATTAATTCACTTGTCTCTTTCTGACAAATGAGTTTTATGGGACGACAATAGCGGGTTGATGAAGGTCGCGTGTTCTTCCACAATATTGTCGAACCAAGCTGAACTTGTAATGGTACAAGGCAAACAGTAAATAAATGCTGATCGACCATACTTGTTTCACCATCTTGGAACTTTTGGCGATAGGTCGCGTGGCCACTGCTTCCATCGCAACCCCATTTGTATATTGCAGTCAAACTTCTGTTATTATTTTCCTCTAAAACATGATTTTCAACAACCTGCGAGTGGGCATTTATGATACGGCTTACCGTATGATCTACTAAATTCTGTAGAGTTATTTCAGCAGAATAATCGGTTACTTTAAGTCCGTCTGGGTAGCACATAATCTTTGCTTTTTGCAGCCTATGGTAGTTGGGGTATATATCAGCATTCCTTTCTTTGGCACTTAATCGCGTTAGCTGGTATGTATGTTTTGTGTGCCCAACATCTACATACAGTGCAAGCGCTTCTTCAGGTGAGAAGGGAACAGGTAATTTTACAGGTGTGTCCAATGACTTCTTTATTTGTTGTGCAGCAGTCTCATCTGTATTTAATGTGGCAACAATTTTTGAAGCCGTTCGCATTCCAGATTTATACAAACTGGAGCTTGTAGCCACCATCAATTGTTCACAAGTTGCTTGTTTCATAAGAGTAGACACTTGTTTGATCTGCGCCTTTGGGCACAAATCACCAAAATCCTTTTTAGGCCTACCAATATCTGATGTTGACGTGAAATGATATAAAATGAGCGGCATATCAAGCCATTTCTGATTTTTTTTCTCAAAAAACTTAGTGTTGTAATAGCATTCCTTCCATTTCATTAAAAGCCTGCTTACAAAATTAGCCAATTTTTTATTAATTTCTTTAATATCGTTGTCAGATAAGTTTATGTTCTTCAAAATTGTGCCAAAAACATATTCATTTAGCACCAACAATTTCCTTGATACGACACTTTCGCCAAGCCACATGCAAAACAGAACGCGCTTTGGGACTGACATTTCACCTAAAAAGTGCAATAGCCTTAAGAGTTGGACGTAGTTGGTTATCATGTTGGACATTTTCACTTCACAAGAACTCACACTTTACAAAAATACTAAAATTAGCTTGAATACGGTTGAATAACGTTAATTACAGTCCAATACAGTAAAACGCTCAAAAACAATTCTTGCTAAGTCAACTTACAAATAACACATTTTCAAGCTACACATATAAAGACGGGCCACGAACATACAATTTGTATTGAGTACATACCTTATTTTAAGGGATACAAAAGTTATTTATATTAATATACTTAAATATATCACTTCTTTTGATAATTTAATACGAATCACAAATAACCTCAAATCTTTGTGTAAACACGTGCCGCAAATAAGTTAAGTTTCAAAGCTCGCAGCTGATCAGCGATGCACTAAAAAGCTCATTCAAAAGCTTTTTTGAGCTTTGCAGAGTGTTACCAATTATAAAAAAACAAAACTAAACGCAATATTTATACTTAAAAAATATACTTTTATTCTGCTAGATTTTAGATTGGATCCACTGTGCGCCCCCCAGGGTGAAGGAAATTTTTCGGGTGAGACAGCGACAGTCGACGACTGTAGATCCGGTGATCATCGTAAAGCTGGAGCACGTTCGCGATAAGAGTTTGGTTTTGCGGACCATTGGGCAGTACCGGCGGGAGACAAAGCAACAACTGAACCTCCGCATGGTTGACTTTGACTCACCGGTGCACTTCTACGTTAATAAGCAGCTCTCTAAAGCTCAGTACGAAATATTTAAAGAGGCCATGATAATGAAGAAGTGCAATATTCTCTCTGCAGTCCACACACGACGTTCTCTAGTTCATGTGCGAGCGAGTGGACGCGATAATTACGTGTGCATAAGCAATATGCAAGAGCTAGTGGGATTGAATCGCAACGCAACCTTGGGGGAGACGCTCTTCCGATACAACACCCTCTTCCCCACCTTGCTCTGCCGATACAGCCTCTCTGCAAGACGAAGCTGGAGAGGCAGAAAATCTCAATAATACATTTCGCCAACTCATTAAATTATCTCTATTTCGACTTGGCTACCTGTTCTGGTTTTCATAATTTGATAGAATTACTCGATTTGAATTCCCATTGCTTGGAGCATGTGAAATCAGATGTAAGTTCGTAATTTTCATTAAGTGCTATTAAAATAAAGCGAGATATTAAACAGCTATATTAAGCTATTGCAGAGTTTGTTTTTTGATTGTTTCATCCAACTGATTACGTTCAGCGAGTTTTTAAAAGAAAAACTATTTGAAAATGAAACAGTCAAATTGCAAGTCGAATACCAGAACAGCGAACACAAAATCGTTCCAATTTAATTTCATTTGAAGTTTAATAAATTATGTGACGCCCGGAACAGGCCTGAAGAGATGTGAAGAGGAAAGAAAAAAAGAATAAGAAAATGCAGGCTTACAAATACATAGAGGAATAAAGGCATGAAACTATAATTGACGTTTTTTCTAAATTGCGGGGGCGGGAGGGGGCGTGGCCAAAATTGAAAATAAACTTGATCTGCCTGCAGACATAAGAAGCATATGTCCCATACATGTCAAACCTCTATCTCTTACCATCTCTGAGATCTGTGCGTTCATACGGACAGACAGACGGACAGACGGACATGGCTATATCGACTCGGCTGTTGATGCTGATCAAGAATATATATACTTTATGGGGTCGGAGATGCTTCCTTCTGGATGTTACATACTTTTGCACAAACTTATAATACTCTATGTACCTACGGTACAGAGTATAAAAAATATATTAAAATAAAACTAAAAGGATAACCGAATAACCGAATTAGCCAGTCCGGCAAGCTATGCCTCTATTCACAGCTGGGAGTGGTCAGAGATTTTCACGGAGATAAGTGTAAAGGGACGTTTTTAAGGAGAAGAGAGAGAGATCTGTTGAGAGGAGGTGATAAAGATCGTTGTAGTCTTGACATAAAACCCGAAATCGATTATGCTGGGCATAATCAGTTGTGCATCTAGACAAGATTAAAGGAAAGAAGTTTCTGGTTGGCCTAGAAGGAACAGATAAGTTTAGGCGACGTAAGAGTTCAGAAGAATCTACATCACCGATAATTAACTTGTGAAGAAATGAAACACCTAAGACTGTTCTACGGTTAGCTAGCGAGGGAAGGTCTATAAGCAAGAGTCTTCTGGAGTACGATGGCAAACGGAGGTTAGGCCACGAAGGGCAAAAGCGAAAGTTGTTTCTGAACTGATTCAATACGATCAAAATGCTTTTTATACTGCGGACACCATACGGATGAACAGTATTCTAGCACGGGACGGACTAAAGCTGTATAACGAAGTTTAGTGGTGTAGGGATCATTAAACTCCTTTGACCAACGTTTAATGAATCCAAGTACACCATTCGCTTTGTTAACAATAGTGGAGATATGGTGATTAAAACTCAATTTGGGGTCAAACAGAATTCCAAGATCAACGACAGACGAAATACGTTGCAACGGTTCATTACCAATCGTATAGGAAACCAGAAATGGTTTGCATCGATGGAAAGTCAAAAACATGCACTTGGAGCAATTCAGATGCAAATGATTTACCAATCACCAAGACTGCAAGGAGTTAAGATCATCTTGCAATCCAATAGAATGAATCGGGTTGTTGAAAGAAAGAATAAGATTAACGTCATCTGCATACATGAGTATCCGAGAATATGATAATATTGTAGGAAGATCATTGATAAATAGAGTGAAGAACAGAGGACCCAGGTGGCTACTTTGAGGTACACCAGAGGTTACAGTCACAGGTTTTGAAGTGTTAGAACGAAGCAGAACTTTTTGAGTTCTATCTTTTAGATAGGACGAAGCCCAAAGCAGAAAAGAAGAGGGAAATCCTAATCGATCGAGCTTAAAGAGTAGAAGATCAGGGTTGACAGAGTCAAAGGCATTGCTAAAGTCGGTGTAAATGACATCAGTTTGCCTTTTCACAAGGAATCCATCATTAACTAACGAAGTAAACTCAAGCAAATTGGTCGTTGTTGACCGACGCTTTATGAAACCATGCTGGAAAGGTGACAAAATAGATCTACAGTAATGCTGCAATATGGAGGTTATAATCTCTTCAAACAATTTCGGAATGGCGGAAAGCTTAGCAATGCCTCTGTAATTTGAAATATCCGACTTCCCACCCTTTTTATGGAGAGGAATAATGTAAGATTCTTTCCAAAGAGATGGGAAGACAGATGACTTGAGTGATAGATTGAAAAGCATTAGCAATGGTTGGCATAAAGAACTAGAACACTCTTTGAGCACACAGCTAGGAATGTTGTCAAGCCCGGGAGAAAATGAGGATTTTAGTGATTTTAAAAATGAAAGAAGAGAAGTTTCGGAAATTTCGGGATCGAAAATAGAGTGGAAGAAGTAATGTTATAAGGATAAGAAGTGTTCGCATATTGGGCAGAGGAATAAGTTGATTGGAAGAAATCAGCGAACAAGTCAACAGCTGTGGAATCATTGATAGCCTTTTGGTTACCCAGAAAAAAAAGAGGAAGGTAAAGAAGAAGATCTTCGCTTAGAGTTCGCAAAGCTAAAGAAATGCTTTGGATCCTGTGCGAATTGAATTTTGCACCGAGCAAGATAATTGTTATAGCACTCGGAGTTGAAAAGTGTAAAGTTAGATTTTGCTATTGAATATTTAGAAAAATCAATCGCAGAACCAGTACGTTTATACTTTTTAAAGCATCTAGATTTAATATTTTTCAAATTTGATAACCTAGGACAGTACCAAAGGGGATTAAGTGACGCGGTGGAAGCGACGCTATTAGGAATGCAGATATCTAAGAGAGAATTAATAGACTCGTAGAAAAAGGTAAGAGCAAAATCCAAATCAACCGCATTGTACAATGGAGACCAGTCTGTTGCACAAATGAGTTGACTTAGCAAAGTGAGGTTTCCTTTACGAAAGCAACGACGAGGTATATTGGGGATTTTTGAATTTGAAGGGGCAGGTCCAAATACTGAAAGCGAGACTTCCAGTGTTGGATGGTAAGAATCTTCGGGTAGTGATAGAGGGGGTGACCTAGAGACACTGGCATTGGTGCTATCAGTGACAAAAATAAGATCTAACAATTTATTTAAATTGTTTTGTACAGGATTAATTTGAAAAAGAGACATGTCAAGCAGACAATCTAAAAAATCATGCTGTACTAATGGTACAAGATAAGTCGACCCATTAGGCTTTAATGCAGGCTACATGGTGCATATAAATTTCAATATCGGACGAAGGTGGGATATAAGAACAAGTAATAAATAAAAAAAATAATGGAAAAGTTACCTTTACGGCAACAAATTCAACATCCACAGGCTTATCAACAATGATCAGTTCGGAATTGAGGATGGTCTTAACTGCGATCAGTACACCACCACCTTTGCGATCTGGTCGATCATGTCGATAGATAAAAAAATCATTTGACAAGATTTCACAATCAGAAATTGAGGATTTTAACCAAGTCTCTGAAAATGCAACTATGTCAAATTCAAAAGATGCACTATTCAAAAATAACGTATGGAGCTTAGATAAAAGGCCCCTAGCGTTTTGATAGGCAATGAGAGGACAGACGGACGGAACTAGTTTTTTGAAACCCTAGTAGACGCTACACGTGAGGATGAACTAAATGAGGGCAAGTTGACTGGCATCGGCCTCATTGGATTTTTTTGCCTGAACTCATGCACAATCATTTCTGGCAACCAGAATGCTGGGTCACATATGATTGGAAATGATTCAGACGGAACACTTAACTTAAACGAAGCTATATCACGGGGTTGAGCAAAACTAAACTTTGAAATAGAAACACTTGCTGAGCATTTGCTCGCAATGTATGCTGCAATTGACTCGCAAGTAGTTTCCGGAGACAACCTAGACACAAATACTTGCTTACACGGTGCTATCATGGACAGTAGAGGAGGTTGAGGAGGAATGGAAACGCAACAGAACATTGCCCACAGGTTCAGTCGACGTTAATGGGGACTGCTCGAATCTACGGTCAGAAGAAGGATTATCTGAACGATTTCCAACAACTTGATTCGGGGAGGGGAAAGGAGACAAATCAAGCATATTGCCTGGTGAGACAGACAATGAAATAGTTGGAGACCTTTCAGTGCAATTGGGGGAAGATTGGTTCGAGTTGCCAGACACGGGTGGTGGCACATCTAAAAACTGAGGCTCCAACCGACTCGTGGGTGGTGACTCGAACTTATACTCACTTAGCATCTCAGAACTGGCGAGAAACTCACTTGCGAGATGCTTAGTTAGTTTGTGCATTTTGTCGAATTTATTTTTCCCGTCGATGAACATCCGCGAGAAATTAAATTGTTTTTCAGCGCACAAAGGGCATGACCAATTCAAAGCACAACAATCCTTTTTAGGCGAGTAAACTTTGTCCAGATCATGTCCACTTAGCCCAGCACATTTAATATGTATACTATTGTAGCACAACCAGTAGGTAACAAACCGAAGTTGTTCCGACTCACTTGCATTCTTAAATGTGCAAGACTTTTTAGCAGCACGACATAATGCACCAAATTTATCAGAGGGTCTCAAAACTAAAGGGAAAGCGGAGCAAAGCGCGTATCAAAAAATCAAAAAAAAACAAAAACAAAAACACCCACAGAGCGCAGTTCGATATCGAGCGTTCTTAGCTTTGAGAGCAGAGCAACAACAAAGCTGAGTGGGAGTTAAGCACAAAAAAAGAATATGCACAAGCGATCGCCCACACAAACCTGTGTAAAGAGGGGGAGTTGCTAAGCAAGCAAATCAAAAACACTAACAAAATACACAGCACAGACGCCGCAATAATAAAATTTGCTAAATTAGCAATGTTAAGATGCACAACTGAAAAGAAAAGCACAAACCGATAACAGGCAATGCTAATAAAATTAATTACGTTAGATTTGCGACAAAATTGGCACGTTAAACGACACAAGAAATTAATTGTTGCGGAGCACAAAAAAACACGTCAATTACTCACAAGAGTCTCTCTCTCTTTCGTACAAGTTTTATTCAGTATACGCTTGACATAGGAGATGCAAATCCAATAAAACAGCGCTTTAATACAGTCAGCCTTGCTGGGGGAAAGTTGCTTGTTGCGGAAATTGACCGCATGCTTGAACAAAATGTTATAGAGCCATCAACGAGCACTTGGAGCACGAGCACTCACCAATGCGACTCGTGCTCAAACCCAACAAAGTCCGACTCTGTCTGGTGAAGAAGAAGATTATACGCTGGATAACCTTACCGAGCATCGAGGGCATTTTTTCTTACTTTACGCTCAACATTGACAAAAGTAGCTTTTGTGTTACAAGTGTCAACTATTTGGGATATGTTATTGGCAGATATCGTGCATCCTAAATTGGACCCAAGAACGTTAAGCAAGTGCGTGGTCTCCTTGGTGTGTGTTGCTGGTATCGTCGGTTCATACACAACTATGCAGAGCTAACTTGCCCAATAACGGAGACTCTATCTCAGAAAAATAAATTTATTTGAAAATTGTTTTGACAACAGCTCCAACTGTGAAATACACCCATTTTGGGAAAAAATTATTTTTGCATTGTCATGCAAGTGATGTTGGAGTTGGAGCTGTGCTGGTTCATCTGTCTGGGGCTGATCATGAACAGGCAATCGCGATCATGTCTCAAGCGATTATGTCTTAACTCAGTCAAGCGCAAAGGAATTATAGTGTGGCTGAATATGCAAAATCCAACAAAGCTACTGGTATTGACAGAATACCATAAGAGCAGGGATGCAAACCAATCTAATATAATTACTGGTTCGGTTCAGTGGTTCAGACAGTTTCTGAACCGCCGGTTCGGTTAATTACACGGTTTTTGGAACTGACTGAACCGTGGTTCCGGTTCGGTTCAGTGGTTCACAAAGGTACATTGTGACTTTTGCACACTTTCAAATTGAATTCCTATAATCCATTTGAATATCTTTAAAACCCTTAGAAGAATGTCGCAAATATATTGTGCCAGATTCAAAGGATTCGTCTATAAGATCCCACAGGAATGATCTTTGAAAACAGACAATGTCGGCCAGAAAAGATTAGAATAGAAAAGTATAAAAACTCTCCTGGTTAGCATTGAATTAAGGTGAATGTATTACAGAAAATTCCAAATATTGTCCACTAGAGGAAAGAATGTTCATTGATGGTACGTATATTAAGAGATCGGAGGGCAATTACAGAAGACTTTCAGAATTACTTGTTCTTAAATTTTCGTTAGGTCATCCTTAAAAGTTACGGCATAGGTAAGAATGTAGAGAGTCGAACGATATGTAGAAAAATTGTCTTGGGGAAACGATTCAAATCCCCAAAATAATAAGTATCATTGGCTAGAGGAAAGCGACTCCCGTCTTAAAACTCGTCAGAGCGCTGAACCGAACCGAACCGTTTTTATTTGTGGTTGCGGGTTCGGTTCATCAATTCTTAAAGGAAGCCGGTTCGGTTTGTGGTTCGGTTCACCGGCTGGAATAAGCGGTTCGGTTCGGTTCAAAACCGGTTCGGTTCAGAACCGGTTTGCATCCCTGCATAAGAGTTTTTTGAAAATGCTTCACACTACTATCTACACAAACTGGCAGATGTTTACAATCGTATATTAGATGGAGAAAGCGATATCGATTGTTTTGAGGCTTCCCTCATATTTAAGATAAAATAAGAAAAGGAGACCCAAATGAAACTGAAAACTGCCTTTGAATATCATTTATGAATTGCGCGGCAGAGACACTAATGGGAATCATTAACGATCGTTTGGCAACATGGGCTGTGGACAATGGAAAGTTAAATGAATATCAAACTGGATTTAGAAAAAAATATTCAACGATAGATAACACAGTTCGACAAAATCAAACTTTTGGAAAAAACCCGGGATGAGACCCTTAAATTCTGACAGAAGGCGCTTCTGTAAGCATCGCCTAATACCCAGTTTCTCAACCGTCCCCTATGATCGCGTTCTATGGGTACTTTTGTACTAGCAACACCCAGCGACAACAATTTTAACTTAGCAGTCAATGGTACAAGATTAAAATCTACAAAATTCAGCAAACACAGAAAGGGTCATTGGGAACGTAATATTAAAAAATCGCGTTATTCGTACAATTGGTCAATTTGCCTCCAGAAGGAGTCAAACCTAAATTCTTGCATATCTTTAAAAGCGCACGGTAGAGTTTTCTTAAAAACTAAATTTATGATGGCACAAGAGGCTATTTCGTCAGCCTAAGAGATGTTACTCCTCAGCCAAAAAACCGCGAGATGGAGTACCATTTAATGATGCACCCACAACCCACGCAATATGGGCCATAAACTAGACAAAAAAAATATACCGAACTGCGTTTTTCAATTTTCTTACCAAGCATTTTTGCGCTGACTACGAGCATTTTTGTACTAGCAATTGACTTACGGCAACATTGACCATTATCCAATTAATCTAATTGGTAAATATCTTCATTACCAGCTGGAAAACAGATATCATCATTAAAAAACTTTAATTCGAAGCATCTTAGTGAATCGCGGTTAGTCCATTAACGGCATTTTATAGTGCATTGGGTTTATTTTCTTGCTTGCAATGAAGCAGGTTACCTATGAGATTAATGGCATACTTTTGGTGAAGCTTGTAATACCATAAATGGTCAATGTTGTTCTAAGGCAGTTGCTTGTACAAAAATAATCATTGCCCGCCAACCAAGGCTTAGTTGGAGAAACCGAAATCGCAGTTTGGTCTATTTTTGGATCTACTTTATGACTTACATGGAGATGATTGTGGGTGGATCTTAAAATGGTACTCCATCTCGCGGTTTTTTGGCCGACGAGTACCATCTTTTAGGAACGTGCACTAGCCCATTGTGCCATCATAAATTTAGTTTTTAATCAAAATCAACCGTGCGGTATTAAAGATATTCAAGAAATTGTGTTTGACATCTTCTGGAGGTACCTTAACGAGTTGTACGATAAACGCGATTTTTTGATATTACGTTCCTAGTGACCCTGTCTGTGTTTGCTGAATTTTGTAAATTTTTGTTCTGAACCATTAATAACTAAGTTAAAATTGTTGTCGCTGGGTGTTGCTAGTACAAAAGTAACCATAGAACGCGATCCTAGGGTACAGATGAAAAACTGGGTATGAGGCTATGCTTACAGAAGCGCCTTCTGTCAGAATTTAAGGGTCTCATCCAGGGTTTTTATACCCGTTACTCGTAGAGTAAAAAGGGTATACTAAAGTCGTGCAAATGTATGTAACAGGCAGAAGGAAGCATCTCCGATATCATAAAGTATATATATTCTTCATTAGCATCAACAGCCGAGTCGATATAGCCATGTCCGTCTGTCCGTCCGTCCGTCCGTCTGTCCGTCCGTCTGTATGAACACCTAGATCTCAGAGACTAGAAGAGCTAGAGCAACCAAATTTTATACGTAAGCTAGTATTGTCTGTAGGCCGATCAAGTTTGTTTCAAATTTGGCCCTCGCCCCCTCCCGCCCCAGCAATAAAAAATATTGAATAACTCCCACAATTTTTAAGATATCGAGCTCAGATTTTGCAGTGTAGTCTATGTGGCCAATATCTACAATCTCACAAATCAAAAGGATCGGATAATAAATGGCCGAGTTAAAAAAATGTTGCATACTTATCCGAGCTGAGCTGAGTAACGGGTATTTCGAAGTCGGGCAGGGCCGACTTTAACTTACGCTCTCGTTTTTTAGTGTCGTACTGTGTAATATGACATAAAATTTATATAAAGGAATACAATGATCAGCTACGCCCCTGTTCGCGGCATAGGTGATCAGAAGGAAGTTCGAAGAAAGAGGAAAAAATTTATGCTATGTAAGGGCAAGATTGTAAAGTATAAAATACCTAAATCCTTCATTTGAGAGGTTACCACTGAGAAAAGGAGTGATCCTATTATAATCTATACATAGCATCCGAAACGAATAATTGGATTCATACAAAGAAGAAGACAAAGGAAGCCTCAAGGGTATAAAGATTCGTGTTCGTCTTGATGGGACATTAAAGTTCACACAGCCAAGCAGGTACTCTGCGTCAATGTTACCCTTTATATGGGGGTAGCCTCAATTGAGGGTCCCAACTCAAGTTGCGAAGGGCAAACAAAAGGAATTGCTTTTGGATGGATCCAATGCGATTACAAAGTTTTAATGACAGGGGGTTCCAAATACACGACCGAAACTCTAAGATAGGCATCACTAGGGATGTGTATAACAGCTTAGTCGTGTAGGGATCATTAAACTTTTAAGACCAACGTTTAATAAAACCTAGCAAACCCATGGCTTTATTCACAAAGAGTTCAATGTGAGTGCCAAAGACAATTTACAATCATGAAAAAATTCGACCTGTTCAAGCTGATAAAAATTCAATAGGTACTTAATCAATTGGGGGGTCTACAATAAAACGTCATAGACTTACACTTGTCCCTGTTTAAATGCAACAAATAGTTAGAGCATCACAAAAATAGGAAATTTAAATCAACCTGAAGCAAAGCAGAATCATTGGCGAATTGTGGCCCAGGAATATTTTTCAGTCATCAGCATACCTAAGTGGACGAGAGAGCTTAATTACATTAGGCAGGTCGTTAATAAATAGCACAAAAAAAGAGGTCCAAGATGACTGCCCTGAAGAAACCCGGAGGTCACAGATACTGGATAAGAGGTGCAGTTATTGAATACAACTTTCTGAGTTTTAGGCTGAAAACAAGACGAGATCCAATTAAGAAGGCCCAACGGAAATCCCAACAAACGCAGTTTCAAAACCAAAAGACAATGAGAAACTCTGTCGAAAGCCTTACTAAAATCCGTGAAAATTACATCTATTTGCTTGCCTTGAGTAAAGCCTTGAATTACTGTAGAAGTAAATTCCAGTAAGTTTATATTAATGGATCTATTTTTAAAAAATCCGTTCTGGCTCGGTGAGATAAATGGGAATCATGAGAGTTGAAGCTGACAGATTATAATTTGTACAAAGAGCTTAGGTATAGCAGAGAATTTCGCAATACCCCTGCAGTTAGAGATGTCAGACCGTGATACCTTTTTGTGTAAGAAAATAATAAAAGATTCTTTACAATTAAGAAATTTAGACTGCTCAAGAGATTTGGAAAATATGAAGTGAATAGGATATGCAAGCGAGTTTTGCGCATTGCTTTAAGATGCACTAAGGTACATTATCCGGGCTAGGAAAAGGGTTAAATTTTAATGAGAGTAAGCCATTTAGGACAGAATAAACTGAAATCGAGAGACAACGTATGAAATCATCTGAAGAAATAGGATAAACAGGCATCTGACGAAAAATATGTTGATTGAAAGAATTTCATAAAAAAATCTTAGGATCGTTACAAAAGCTACTTTTAACACGAAAACGTTTTTAAAATGTCCCAGGCTTGCACAGCTCGATGGTACATTTTTTTAACACTCTTTACCTGAGGGATAAAAATATCAAATACTTCGAAAAGTTTAGAGTAGAACAAATTGGTTGCAGTTTCAACGCAATGAACTTGATGAAGATATGACCAGTCAGTATCATGCAACAAATTATTTAAAAGCTGAACCACCTCAGCTGTGCTAGGAAGATCCAAATTAAGTTCTAAGGATCGGAAGTGTTCGAGAAACAGAAGCACCAGGACTATCAGTAAATAAAAGATCCTGTTAACGACCAATCGAATTTTTTACGAAATTAGCTTGAAGTAAAGATAAATCAACCATACTGTCCAAAAAGCAATGCTGGCAAGAGTCTAGAAAAAATTGAGAATCAGGAAAAGAGACCCAAGAAACAAAGGGAATATTAAAGTCACCCACAACGACTTGAAAATCAACTCTAAAAATGCTATAAAAATCGCACAAAATCTCACTATTCCATATATTAGTTTGAAGCCAAGTTCAGGCATCAAGCTAAAAAAAAAACATAAAAATTAACGCCCAGTATCAATTTTTTTTTTATCGAGGGGATAACATAGAACATAGGCTTCTGTACGCCTTAATAGGTTACTAAAACAAGCAAAACTCTAATGAAGTCATGCGCGTTGCCATCAGCAGTTTTGACTTAAAATCTGGAAGGAAAGTAAGATCTCATAACATAGTTCCATTTGCTAACAGGGTTCGTAAATTAACACACATTATTTTTCACACGAGAAAAATTAACACAAAGAAAAAATACAGTGTGTAAAAAATTTTTATTTTCACACGTGTAAATAACATTTTTTTTCACAAGAAAAAAATTATTTTTTTCATGAAACTAACACGAACATTTTTCTCACGCATGATTCTATCACGCGTGTGAAAAATTTTAGCAGCCTTCTGTAAAAAAAAATGCGAGCAAATTTTTTTCACAAAAATTCTCACACGCGTGTAAATAATTTTCAGAATATTTTTTCACTGCATTGGTGTTGGTGTGTATATGAAAGTCGGCTGTGTGTCGTATTCTAGTGCGCGGCTGCAGCTCGGCCAGGCACACTGAGCTGACAAACGGGGGTGGACAATTTTAAGACGCGAGTGCCTGTGCCTGAGGACCATAAAAATTGCGATCAGCTGCGTTCTGACCAAAAAAAATGATATTTACACTTGTGAAAATAATAATTTTTTTCATTGATGTTAATTATCATGACTGAAAAATATCATTTGTGCATTTTACGAACCCTGTTTGCTAAGCAACTAAAGTTTGCTCCAGTATCGAACAGTCCGAATTTCCTATAGTTCGATTCAAATATAAGACTTGGAAAACTCGGCAACCCTGGTGGACGGAAGAAGTTGTCTTAGCGAGCGAGCGCAAATTATTTTAATAAATAAACAAAAGCCTACAAAGAATTTGAATTGCAAGGTACCAATCTGTCGCAGGAGAAGTGGCACGCACAGGAGAGTTCGAGTTAAGGGGCGCCAGTAAAACTCCATTTAAAGTAAACTGCAGATTAAGTGGCTCAACCAAACAACCAAATCAAATGCAAAGCAGCTGAGACGCCGGTGGACCAAATCAATTTGGACTTTGACCCCAAAAAGCTTTGCCCAATTTCGCTGCATCAGCTGCATCAGCAGTGCTTTTCGCAAACAAATATTAGCATACTTTTAGGCAGTTTTGCAAAAATGGATCAGCGTAACTTGCCTTACAAAATGACAATCATGCAAAGAACACCTCCAAATACACCAGCTAACAAGGCCCAAGTTTCATTTCGCGAAATAGTTCAGTCGTCTGCAGTAGCAAAACGTCTTTTAAAAGAAACATCTCCAGAAGCACGGGCAGTTGTAACAAACGGTAACGTAGGTAGCATAAAACTCACTGATCTAATGGGCGTTTGCAAGTAAAGTCTGGTTTTTACATCGAGTCGACAAAGAAACTAAGAGACATTGGCGGAAAAATGACGATCCTTGCTGAATTCGGGTCAACGGCTACTGTACATGCGCTGTTAAAGCAAACTAACCTTCAAAAAGGGACACGAATTTATGTTAATAAGGACCTCAACAGTCAGCGTCAGATGAGAAAAAAAGTTATGCTTACATTGCATACAGAAATAAAGGCAACCTATTCAAACAAAAAAATATTTGTGCGTGACGACCGGCTATCTATTGAAGACAAATGGTTTTATTGGAATGGACAGAATGAGCTGGTCGAGAATGGTCAATCTGCAGAACCCGCTCTCAAACCCCTATTTGGGAGCAATTGGAATATCGACACTAACTATGGCAGGCTTATCAGCAGGATGAATGTAAAAGGTGCACCCAAAGAAGGAACTTTCCAACGATCCAATGAAAATTGTAATTTTTAGTAATAAGGCCGTCAGTCATATAAATACCCAAGAGAATAGCAAATTAGTTTTTAAAATTTAGTCTTATAATATAGCAGGTTTAGCAAACAAGCGCCTACACAATACTTTTTCAAATTTGTAAACTATCACGATATTTTCCTGTTCCATGAATCATTTATAGAGAAAAATGAAGCCGCCTACGAAACCTATTTTGCAGACTTCAAGTTACTCTGGCAAAATGCTACGCGAGTCGCAACACGAGGTCGAGCCTCAGGAGGATGGCTTTTTGGGATCCGAAAAACAATGTATCGTACTTTAGATATGGACTTTAGCAGGTTAAATGGTTACACTTATATAAACCTCAACCTCGGTGCGGAATCCCTTAAAATTATACCGGTCTATCTAAACTGTAACAGTTGGGAGGCGGACTTCAATAAGTTGTACGATACCCTAATTGAGCTGGACACTAGTACGGTCATGATTATGGGAGACTTTAACGCAAGAATCTGCATGGAGCAGTCCCCTATTGAATCACAATCGAGCAGATATGCTAATATAGCCAGAAAATCAAGGGATCTTAAGATCGACAAAAGGGGTCACTGCTTTATATATATGTGCGAATGCCTGGGCCTAACGATTCTAAACGGAAGAACAAATAGTGACTGTGAGGGTAACTTCACTTTCATCATAGGAGATGCCACCTCAATATTCGACTACTGCGCAGTTGGTGAATGTTGGGAAAAGTATCTAAGAGACATGGAAATTGGAGAGCAAGTACATTCAGACCACATGCTTATTACAGTCGAACTCAGTGCCGGACAAGGACAACAGCAGTACAACGGCCAAATTCTACTACCGAAAGTAATTTGGTGCCAACGTTTTGAAAGTCGTTATAAGGAAAATCTGAACCAACAAATATCTCACCTGGAAGTCGAAAGCAACGTGGCTACAATGGAACAGCTGATAAACTGTATTAGAAATGCAGCGCGATGTATGAAACCTGTACAAAAAACTAGCTATATTCAGTCTTGGTTCGACAGGGAATGTAAATTAGCCAGAAAACAGATTTGGGTGGACAACCGTGATTTGCTCAGCCAGCCAGTTTGGCTTCAGGAAGGATTTTTCGACAGTAGATTTCATATTTATTTTGTCATCGATCGCAGCCTCGTATTTGCAGACCAAGAAAAAACTTTTTGTCTGCTTTATAGACTTTAAAGCCTCGTTTGATACGATTAACAGAAATAGCTTAATCTACAAGCTCAGCAGCATGGGTATTTCGTCAAAGTTTATAAACACCCTTCACAATATGTACGACGAAAATTTCGCAGCGGTTTGGGACGGGACACAACTATCAAGCTGGTTCCAAAATAACGC
>JAWNNO010001299.1:0-24142 GCA_035044985.1 Lordiphosa fenestrarum | reverse complement strand
AACCTAGCATAAATTTAAAGTAATGAAAACTGTAACGCGCTCTTTTCCGTCAAATGTTGTTTTCATAATCTGGTCACACCAATTTGCGAAGACGCAGTGAATTTGCAAATTCTAAAAAAATCGCGTATAGTGAAGTTTACCTCAAGTGTTTGTGATTTCTTTTAAATACAGGTAAGTTTGGATAACAATGTGATAACATAAGTGATTATACATGTGACACATGTACAAACTTTGGCATATGTATGTATGTACTTTGGTTGCTTTGGCACAATTAATATGCGCATGCATACGTACGTACACATGTACACACAATGTCAAGGCTAATGTGTACATATGTATATCTGTACATACCAATATGTACAATGCACATACATGTATGTACATAATAACTTGCCAAAGCAGCCAAATTAATAATTAAGTTTGAGCATGATCTCGCAAGTCGATTTTAAATTGAGTATAGTGCTGACCGCTTAGCTTGAAAAAGTAGCTTTTTTTAAATATGCCACACCAGTCTATTTTACTGCAAACTTCGAATGACATATGGACTCTAAACATATAGCTCTAAAAATGGCTTTTGTTTGTTCATTCCACGTAGTACCTTTTTATACCCGTTACTCGTAGAGTAAAAAGGGTATACTAAAGTCGTGCAAATGTATGTAACAGGCAGAAGGAAGCATCTCCGATATCATAAAGTATATATATTCTTCATCAGCATCAACAGCCGAGTCGATATAGCCATTTCCGTCTGTCCGTCCGTCCGTCCTTCCGTCCGTCTGTATGAACACCTAGATCTCAGAGACTAGAAGAGCTAGAGCAACCAAATTTTAGATGTAAGCTAGTATTGTCTGTAGGCAGATCAAGTTTGTTTCAAATTTTGGCCACGCCCCTCCGGCCCCCGCAATGAAAATTGTTGAATAGCTCCCACAATTTTTAAGATATCGAGCTCAGATGCAGTGTAGTCTATGTGGCCAATATCTACAATCTCACAAATTTTTAAAAGGATCGGATAATAAATGGCCGAGTTAAAAAAATGTTGCATACTTATCCGAGCTGAGCTGAGTAACGGGTATTTCGAAGTCGGGCAGGGCCGACTTTAACTTACGCTCTCGTTAAATTATTGTTTTGTATTTTCAATTTAATTTTTCCTTTAATTTTTAATTTTAGTCCAGTGCTTGCAATATGGAAAAAATTTAAAAAAAACTTAATTGTGAGGAGTTGCTTGACGGTTTCATTGGTAAAAAAATTATATTACATTTTATTTAAATTCATTAGACATTAGACATTATTCACTTAGAAAATCATATTATCACTCACAACAGACAATTCATCGAATTATTGAAAGATACTCTTACACCGAAACACCATTTTCTTAACCACTATTCTAAAATTATAAAAATGTCCGGGCCTCTACGACATCTTTGGACATTTCCTTTTGAATCGAAGCACAGAGAATTAAAAACCTATTGTAAAAATATAACCAGCAGAGTTAATTTAACTTATTCATTGGCTGTTGAGTTTAATTTTTTAATTTTGCTAGTAAAATCCTAAATTTTACTGAAGTTAATATAAAGTTCAGCAAAGCCAGTTGTCTGTTTAAGAGCTCATCGTATTTTGCGCAGTTTAAATTAAGTTTTCCTGATACAGACATTTCCTCAGCAAGATGCTTTTTATATGTAAGCCAATTGGGATTCTGCTTTAAACGTGGTTACATTATTTTTTCACTGATCCTTAGCTTACATCATTACTTATAAAAGAAATAGTTTCGACTAATGAAAAAGTAATTTTGATTTGACAAGAATTGTAAAGAACATTTTGCAAGCACTATAATAGCTATAAATTAATTATTTATGGTAACTGCACATTAATAGACTTAAGTATTGTTAAACATCACCCCATTTATACTCATAAAATGAATACAAATGTTTTTGTTAAACCTAAGCTAGTATAGTGCACAATAAATAAAAAAAAATTACTGAAAAAGTATTTTTTTGGGATCACAGATTACCTAAAAATTTAGGTAATTAGGGGCATAAATTTTAGGTGATTTATTGCCTAAATATTAAGGCTATCATGGCATGAATTTTAGGTCCTTTATTGCCTAAATATTAAGGCTATCAAGTAGGGTTGTGAAAATATGTAAAAAATATCGTATCAATGATTATCACTTTTTAAAAATATCATCAGGTTTTTGCAATATTTATCACCAAAATATATCGATATATCTGATATTTTTGATATTTTTATATTTCAGTATAAAAATCTTAAACCCCCCAAAATAACATTAACTTGAAATGCATTATAATTTTTTTGAGTTTTTTATTAATTAAAAATAAAACAATAAACTTTTTTCCATTAAATTAACTTGAATATAATTAATTTGTAAGCGAAAAGTATTTGTATTTGGCGAAACATACACATACACCTACACGCACATACATAAGAATATAGAGGCCTACCCATTCGGACTTTTCATCATGAAAAAGGTACTTACTCATGCTTACTTTTCCCGTAATAAGGCATGACAAAACCTGAGCCTTCGGCTTCGTTTTGCAATGGAAACGCCGAAAAACTCAGGGGTTTTAACCGTTTCCGTTTAGGTGACGTCATCAGCCTTCGGGTTCTTTACTTTCTTAGTACTCCAGATGTACTTACTTTGTATATCGTAGGTGGGAAGACATGAGACGTTCGCTTACGAACCCCTGAGTTTTTCATGTTTTCGAATGAAATTTCAGACTTTTAGCCTTACAAATAACTGAGAAAATAACGTGTGAGTTTTTCATGATATATTAAGGGCCAATTTCATGCAAAAAAGTCATGTAGAGACTATTTAAGTGAAATATCATGCCACCGGGTGTACTTATTTTTCTCAACACATGACGCAAAGTCCGACTGGGTACACACACACTGTCAAAGAATTGAGCGGGAAAATTTTCATAAATACATACTCGACCACGTACATACGATGGCAACAATTAATTAGATTAAGCGAAGGCAATTTAATAAAACATTTTAAATAATATATACAAAGCACAGAAATTCGCGGAAAGTACACACATACAAATGCATAAGAATAAAAAGGCTTAGTGACGCGCACACACACACACTGTCAAAAAATTGCGCGGGAAAATTCTCGACTTTTCTGGCATTACATTTTTTCTTACCTTAACACATGTTGAATACGCTTCCGGGTGCTTGTTCCTTAAATGTGACAGGAGATTATTGGTGTAAAAGCTCTTTGCCGCGCTCATCTTCTCTTTTTAAGATTTCTAAGTGTAGTGTGAGCAACCACAATATCAAAAATTATATTTCCAAATAATATCAATATGCGATATATCAGGAAAAAAACTATTTCGTTATAAATATTTATTTTTTTGTAAAAAATATCGATATATTGATATTTTGATATATATTCAACAAGCCTACTATCAAGGACTATTTTCAAGGAAATTAAGTCCTTATATAATAGCCTACATTCAAGGCCACATATTTCCTTAAAACACAGACTCGATTTAAGGCCATATATTACCTAAAACCACAAAAAAAAATTTAGGCAATGGATGTCCTAAATTCTAGTCCAAAATTCCTTAGCCGTTAGTTTCTAGTCCATACTTTTTTTCTGGGTGTACTTTTCTGACTCTACTTTTGTATGACAGCTATACCATATAGATGTCCGATTTCGACCAAATTTGGCAGAATTATGGAGAAGCATTAAAAACTAGTAACTACGGAGTTTGGAGACGTTTGCATTAAAAACACTAGACACTTACTAGAACTAGTTTTTCGACTGATCGTTCCTATGGCAGCTATATATGTTATAGTCATCCGATCCAGCCAGTTCCGACAAATGTGCAGCGTATTTGGACCAGAAGACTTCGCGCAAAGTTTGGTGGCGATAGCTTTAAAACTGACGGAGGAGATAGCATAGAAACATACGGACAAACGGACATGGTTATATCGACTCAGCTCGTCTTGCTGATCAAGAATATATATACTTTATGTTGTCGGAGATGCTTCCGTCTGTGCGTTACAAACATCTGCACAATTTCAATATACCCTCTGCAAGGGTATACAAAAATAGGACGTTTATTTTAAATTTTGGCCACGCCCCCTCCCGTCCCAGCAATTTGGAGAAAACGTCAAATCTCCTACAGCTTTAAAAATAGATGGTTCATTTCTTCTAGACAGATTTAGTAATGAGGATAACTTATCGATCCGCCAAAGGAATGTGAAGATCGGACGAACGGTTGTCGAGGTAAGATCAAAAGACTGTTCGCTGCTGCAGCGCTGCTTTTTTCTGGGTGTATAAAAATATCTTTAGCGAACGGGCTCGAGAAAGAGTTGCATAGCCCGAATACAAACAAGGAGCTCATGCAGCACTTTGCTACAATATTACAAAATGAGAATCCCAATGTGACAGGCCTGCAATAGCAATGAACGTTGTACAACACTACACATTAAGCAGCAAAGGAAGAGCCACCGCTTTGTATTCAAATTTGTTTATCCGTACTCCCAGAATATCGCCATAATATCTGAAATTGTCATAAAGTTGGATATCAGTTAGCGGATATATAGGAATAAAGCGGCCAGGTGTGGTGCATCGGGTAGTGTGTATACCACCAGAGCCATACAAAAGTTTCTCAAACTTTGCCGTTCGGAATCGGCGTCAATGCTGTAGGTGACTTTTACTTGGGCAAAAAATTAGAAGCACATATATTTGGGATTCACAAGACGCTGTCTGCTAACACAAGTACAATATGTTAACAATAATGTTAATGCTATCAAAGGACTTCAACCTATGTTGATTTTTATGTGTAGGGGCCACTGGGAGGATCATCTGTGGTGGCTATTCAGGTGCATCATTTATCTATTGAATTGATTGGAATACCGTTTCTGTAATTTGGCGCAGAAACAGTCAGGGCTTACGCATGGAAACTTCGGAGCAGCCTCTTGCAGCACTTTGGACTTCCCCCCACTCAGCGTCACCAAGTTGGATATCCTCCTGTATATGCTGGGTAGCCGGGTGATTCGTCAGATGTCGGGGGAAGGATCATAAGGCCGAGCAGCGAGTATCGAAATCATGAGTAACCCAGCTCATTCGTTGTCTAAGTCCCAGTGTTCCAAAAGAGAATCAGGACTTAAATCAGAACAACGCCAGAGAATCGTTATTAGTTTGAAAAACAACTTTTATTTTATTTGTACTAGGCTGACCAAAGAGGTTGAGATGTGATCCAAGGTTCGCTGCTTCATAGGACTGTATTTATTAGCCAAGCAAAAGGCATTTTTCTCCATTAGGCACACTCAACGGACCTGTCCAACCTGTCTGTGCCGCCAGGCGGGTGGGTTCTGCAAATAAAAATTTATGCCAAGTACATGACAGAATTACAGCAATAATCTGCCGCCCAAAAATACCATTCGAAGGCGTAGCTAAGTTTATCTCTGGTTGAATTAAAATTAATGACGCTTAAAACCCTGCAGCCCGAAAGGTGTAAAGTGCACACAAAATAACAATTTATCGACCAGCGAAATTAAATACCGACAAAAAGGTACAAAGTCAGAAAAGCCGATGCAAAATTTGCTACAAATTAAACGCCAGCAATTTGGCCGTCTGATATTGATGTCGTGTGTCGCCCGTCACGTGCCGCTCATTAAACGCTTCACTTGAAGTTTGAAAAATCAGCTGCCGGGCCCAACCACTGGGACCGATCCCCGCCTGTCAACAAATGGGAGCTGGGAGCGAGCCACGTCGAGCTTCTGCTTAATTACCGACGGCGTCGCGAGTGGCAAATCTGCGGCCTTAATGCATATTTCAAACCCTTCGCGACTCCTTCACCAGCTCCAGCTGGGCTGAGGGGACGCACGGCTGCGCTGGGCCTCGGTCTGGAGGCTGTGGAAAAACACGTTTAGACTTCAAGTGCGTTTGAGCGCAAATTAATTAGACCAATTAAAGCGGCTTAATTGAGTTGTTGCGTGCCTGGCGCAAGGACACTGCCAGCAGTCATCCGGCAGTCAACTGATTTGCAGCCGCTTGGCTTTCTTTGGTTTCGACTCTGCCTTTTGCCGGGGCTTTTGTTTTATGGCCGGCCTTGTTGTCGCTATCTGTGCAGGCAACACTTAAGTCGTTTGTCGTCCAAACTCGAGCCCCTGCCCCGCGAGCTTGTGTTGTTCGAGTGACTGCGGCTAATTGCATTTAACTCCAGATTTGCATCAAGCTTGGCCAAATTCTCACATTGAGCGAGATTTATGTGGAGGGCGACATGTGGCAGGAAGGGCCAGCACAGTCTTCCGCAACATTAGCCACCGCAAGTTTTTCAAGTTTTCACTGTCAATATCGGGGCGGAGGCAGCAGCTGCAGTCGCCCCACCGCCAGCCACAATAACTTCAAAGCCAAGACGCCAGCAACAACACGAGGATGCTGCTCCGGCTGCTGCTGCGCTAACAAAGTTCTCGAAAAGTCAAAGGAAGCCAAAGTGGCAACCGCTCGCTGAGCAGGGGACGCTGCAGGAGAGGCTAAGATAACAGCAACCGTCAGCAATTCCCCAAAGTCGCATAACTTCAACCAGGCAGCCGGAGTAAATTCTAACCGAAAGGAAAGCAGGAAATGTGGCGCGAGCTCTGCTCCTCCTCACCACTTTGTTTTTGTGCCTGGAAAAATGGTTAAAGGGAACTTTTCACATTATTTTTGAGCCATTTCGACCTCATTGAAGCGCAACACAAAAGCACAGCACACAAAGTGCCACCAATGCCGCAAATGAAAACCAACATAAACTTCAGGCGGGCCAGGCCAGGCGCCAGTTTCCCCATTTGGGAAATTTCTGAGTATGGATGAGGCAACGAATTCTATTTGTGATTTATGCTTTACCAAAGCAACCAGAGTTGTGCGGGGGCGGTCCTCTGGCTCCGCCACTGCACAGGACCATCAAGTGCAGGGGTCCACCCTGTCTTGGCATTGCCTCACCTCTCGATGACGTCTAACGACTTGTGAAGCAATCGAGTTGAAAGCAAGTTTTGGGCCAGTTTGCGACATGATTGCGTTGCCATTTCTGTTTATGCAACTCAATAAATCATGGCCCCGCCATCCCACGCAACCAGCGAAGGGAAAACAAAGCTGAGGTAAGACGTGGAAATAGTTAAGTCCCAGCGAAATGGTCAAAAGGAAACCGAAACCGAAACTGAAACTGAAACTGATTTCACGCCGTGCGAATATCAATTTCAAATTTGCCAAGCCCTCCACCCTCACAGCTTGAGCCCGGAAGGGTTGTCTTTGCCTTGGCAACGCTGGCCACGCGTCTAATGAAGTGCCAACTGTGCGGCGAGTGCGCTTGTGGTGCTCTTCAAAACTCGACACACGGTTGTTTCGCCCTCATGGGTTTGACCTCTGAATGGGACTTAACAAAGTGCTGTGCGCTCGGCAAGATGCAGCGGCAGCCGTTTGTTATCTTAAACGCCGCCCGCAGTGCTTACACGTGGCACGCCGCATCCGAAACGGATCAACACTGACCCCGGCCAGATGTTAAGATTTGACTGCACTCATATGGGGTAAGTGGTGAACCACATTCTCTTTCATTATTCACCAAAATATTTTTCAAATCAGCTTTTCTGGAATTGAACTACAGTTCTTAATATTTAAATTATGTTTCTATATCGGCAACGATCTTTGTCCTTGTCGTTCGCTTCGCTTGAGCTTATCTTATCGAGTAACAAAGGGAACCTTATCTAGAGGCTGAGTCAAGGTGAAATAACAATATTTTTTTTGAACCGGTACACATCCATACCATATAGACATACGTAAGCCTTGGATCCCGACCATGAACTGAACCTTCAAATCGTATGTTCTCCGGATCTTCAAAGGTCTTAGAATGAAGAATAACAAAGAAATGTACTATTTGACTATTGAGAGCCGATTTCTCATCTCACACAAACTTACAAATAATAGAATGAAATCTTAGTTCATATGACACATAGCAGCTATTTACGAGATGAGCTTCGATTCATCTTATGCTTAGATCTTAAATGAGTTTTCACTTGATTGACTATAAATTTTTATTTTGTTCTCTTTAGATATTTTCGCGATTTAATGATTCGTCAATCACGGTAAAATGGTTTAAATCTCAAATATTTCAGTTTGTCCTTCCTTTCGCTTTCTCTAATCCTAGAGAACAAAAATTGAAATTTCGTTCGCAATCGCTTTTCACATATTGAATAAAAAACACTTTCGCTTAAGTCCTACGCAAAGGACATTTTCGATTTAAAGACGCCGTCTCTGAATATGTAAAAGCATTTGTAAGATACCTAAATAGTTCAAAATAGATACCAATATGAAAGCTTTTCTCACTTAAATACTCAGGTTAAAGATACAAATCAGAAATCTGCTTGAGTTCACTCGCTGCACAGTGGTACTTATACACAAAATGTACAATCTACTCAAAGACAGACTTGAAGTTTCGAAACACTGAACGTTTAAAAACTTTGGTGAGGACGCACACTGCGAGCACCCTACCTTTATTGTTGTATCATTCCCCAGTGAACACTCAAATTTGAGCGATTTGTGCTAGGCACAGGTATAAGAAAAGAACCATACCAGTGGCTCGAGCGTACTTGGCACTGCATGTGTAGAGCACAAATTTGACATGAGTGCGGTAAACACTGCTTTTATTTGGTTGCAGTGTTTGAAACACTCGGTATTCTATGATATCACTTTTTTCAATCCTGAAAAAATTAATTTTATTCTTCGTTAATCTTATAAATATTGAATTGTACCACGAAATCAAACTTAATTTAGTCCCAAAAGCAGTATTATTTTAAGCATGTTTGAGCTTAACTTCCAGTGATTTTTATACTCTGTACCGTAGGTACATAGAGTATAATAAGTTTGTGCAAAAGTATGTAACATGTTGAGCCGAGTCGATATAGCCATGTCCGTCTGTCTGTCCGTATGAACGCACAGATCTCAGAGGTGGTAAGAGATGGAGGTTTGACATGTATGGGACATATCATTCTTATGTCTGCAGGCAGATCAAGTTTATTTTCAATTTTGGCCACGCCCCCGTAATTTGGAAAAAACGTCATATCTCGCCCAGCTTTAAAGATATATGGTTCGTTTCTTCTGGACATGTTGATTAATTAGAATAGCATATCGACCCGCCAAAGGTTGTCGAGTTATGATCCAAAGACTGTTCGCTGCGCAATAGCAGCGCTGCTTTCAGCTGAGCCTATAATATATAATCTATAATCTATAATTGCTGAGCCTATAATTTTATTGGTACAGAGTATGTTAGAGTCGGGCTTGACTGAATTTCTTTCTTGTTTATCCTTTGAAATGTTACAAGAATTTTAGGTAATTTTTACCTTAACTTTTGGACATAATGGTTTTAAAGCCTTCTAAGTTTTATGTTCTAAAAGTAAGGACCCCATGACCTTGGCGCCTTTTATTGGAAATATTTTCGTCTATAGAAGGGTAAATTGGTCGTGTAGCCAGTCAACTGTAATTCTCGCGAACCTGGTAGATGTTGTCGCTCTCAGATTGTATTGTGGCCACTCAAGGGTATAAAAGCTTTGGTTTTGCGGTAGTTAGCTTCGCCTGTTGGTATTGTGGTTAAAAAAGCACTATGAGTATTTCTTGGCACACAATACATACAAATGAAATAACTATAATTAACTTTTAGGGGGGAAAAGTGAATAGTGATAGTTTTACTTTTGACTGCTCCCTCTTGTGCCGGAATTAAAAGCACAAAAGCTGGGGTTGGCCATTTGGGCAGTAAACGAATGAAATTGAGCGTGTATTCTATGCAGTAAGCAAAAATCCAAGCTGTGGGCCAAGAAAGGGAGGACCTAAGTCTGTGTTAATCATAGAGCCGATCTAGTACAAACTCCCAAGCGGTTTGTTTTTAAATTTTCGCTAACCATTAAAGTAAATTTTGGTTTAGCTCGAATTTCGCATACGCTATCATTTTCAATGTCTCATTGTCACATTGTCGGCGAATAGAATCAGTTTGCCATAAATTCAAATCAATTGTGTGGCGTTTGTCTGTGTGTGCGATTTATGTGTCTGCCTCGGCGAAAGACAAAAATATGAACACATAATTTTCTTCGATTGCACAAATTTGCAAGAACGTTGGCAAGACAATGGCGAGGCCCAGCCACGCACAAATTCAATGTAGACGTCGCCGTCGCGTCTGACAGCCCTCGCCAACCCCCTCACTCCGCCCGGCGCTCATCATAATCATCGTCGTTGCGCCCTGATTTATGCCTCGCTGGCAGCTTTCCAAATTTAATTACAAAGCGGCGCTTTGAAGAGCCCAAAATAAGCAGAAAATTGATAAACAATGAAAATTGAATTGCACGCCACGCACGCACACAGACCAAACGGAGGGTTGCGACCCTCCGCTGCCTGGGAAGTGAAAGTTCCAAAGGGTTGCACCCCACGCTCACCTACAACTTGTTAATAAAATAAACAAAGTTCAAACCTCACACATGTGCGAGCGTCCTCGACTTGCCAGCTGCCGGCTGTGAGTTTCCAATGGCAAATGGCATTTGTTGCCGTACAAATCACATAATCGCTCCTGCCGTCGCGTCGCCCTGCTTCAATAATCAAATTTAAAATATTCTCTCTACACATTTTTCACTTTCGCGGAAAGCGCCGCCCCCCCGGGCCACGCCCGCCGTGGTAAGTACGTAAGTACGGACGTACGGCCGTATGTGTGTGCCAACTGCTGGTTGTTTGTTCTGCGTCGCATGCATAGGATTGTTGCTCCCGCTTTGGTTCGCTTTGTCGTATGACTTTTATTGAGATTTATTGCCGCTCAACGAGAGACGCCGTGCAACGGCCGACCCCCGTGGAGCAGGATTTTTAAATGAATGCTCTTACCAGATGGTTTGTTCATTGGGATTTTAGACAACCGTTTGGTATCTCTTGCATTTCAATATTACTGAAGCTGTGAATGTTGTTGCAAAAATTGTTGTGCAGACTAATTGGCTTACTTACTTCGATGCAGTTTAGCAAAATGGTCAGCAGCAGGTTGCGGTGGTTTAAATAGCTTGCAGAGCTAGTGCTGAGAGCGCGAGAGTGTAAGCGAATAGCTCACTATTTGATGGTTGGCCATCAAGGCTTACGATCAGACTCAATTCAATTGAATGGAATGAATGAATAACTATTGAAACATATTTTAAAGGTCCAAAAACCGCGAAAATTTGACAACAAGGACAAATTGACCGAGTTTAGTAAATTTTCAAAATGAACTTTTAGTATTAAGAAGATTTAATAGGTGACAATTGTCCTGAAAATAGCGAAATTGGCCAATCTGACTTTGCTCTTGATTGAAGACATGTGTTCCGTGTGGCAGTTTGTTAGACTGGTTAGATATTCCAGATCGGCAGATCGTGGAATGAATGGCGTACATAATTGACAATAGAAGAGTGAACTTCAATATAATCGACACAATATGCATCAATAAGCTTAAACGATAAAACCAATTCCACAGAAAGGAATCTCCTAATTATTAATGAAGCCAATTGATGTTGGAATTGGTGGCTTATTTTTCTTGGAACCAACTGGTGTTACTGAGAAGACATTTCCCACAGCTTGTGCGTGATCCGTCAAGGCGTTAGCAGTTGCCTCTTTGGAATAAGAACCACTTTGTTAGAAGCTTTGTGCAGCTCATTCAGCGTTAAAATTGCCGTGAATCCTTCAAACTATTGAACAGCCGACATAGCAAAACCACTCATCGAGGGCCAAAGTTGTAGTAACATCTAAAATCATAATTTGGGATGAATGCACCAAGGAAGCACTTGACCTAACTGAACGTTCCATATGGTCAAGATTTTACTAATCAATTGCTGAATATAGGTAATGGCCTCTCCTGTTCCTGTCGACGAGTCGAGCGAGGATAACTTACATTTCTCGCTCATCAACAAAGTCTTCCCCAACATCAGTGCTAGCCTCGATAATAACAAAGAGTTGTGTGGGCGGACAATTTTAAGGGCTAAGAATAAAGATGTGTATGACAGAATCTATTAGCCCATTTAATACACAAAAAGATTATCTTGCTGAATGGCCCCAAAAGTATGCAATTTTCATGTCCTTAAAGATTGAAGATCCACTAAGATTGACGGACTAATTGAAGGTGTTCAAAATGAGTTAGTAGTCAGCCAACTTAAAGAGAATTGTTTTCCTGAACTAGTAATATTATTAAGCATAGCATACTTTAAAGAGCATTTATCATGATCATTTTGTGGTGTATAAACAGAATCTATGTAATTCGGTATCCAATCTTTGAATTCATTCAAATCTATTGACTGTGTCACATATGAAGCCGCTTTAAAAGCTATGTAAACTGCCAGACAGCCAGATGGGGCAGTGAAGTATGGACCTCCCTGTATATCCAACGGCATTTTTACACTCCTTGGATATTCCGGGCTTACCACTGCACAATTTACTACTAAAGGCTCAACTTTGAGCAAATTTCAGTTATCCCTTTTATATTCCCAATGCACGGAACGCTTGAGAATTGCAAGCGCTCTTATTTAAGCGATATGGAAAAAATATATTGGTGTTTACTTTTAGGCAGATGTAAATAATTTCATTGTATGCTAATTAATTTATACAAAAATGTATTATTACCCACTGCTGTACAAATCTGGTGCCAAAAGCAAAAGAAAAGAGTACAAAGAGTATGAGTCTACTCATAAGCTTGCTCGTATATTTCTCTGTGCTAGAGTTGGGAGCGTGACTTGTTATTCTGCGTGTCGCAGACACTTACGACTTATCTCTATTTGCACGATCAGATTTTGTGTGTGTCAGCTTTAAGCGACAAGACACGGCATTAGCCTTACTTAACTTATACTTAATATTTAACTCCAGAAAGATAAATGTTTCGAAGAAACTCCATCATCCATTTTTATGTTTTAACGTACAACAAACCAAAAAAAAACAGTGCAAACCGAAATTGCAGGATTTCCATTATATTCGAGCTTAAATCAAGAACTCTGAAATCACTGAAAAAGTGTATTGAATCCACTCAGACACATAATGAAGCCAGAATAGCTAAAGACATTTGAGCAGATTTATCTGTAAAACATGAAATTTACTGAAACAATTCCAAGAATTGAATGAACATACACAGCTAAAATCAGGCTACAGAAATAAAGTCGTGTGTGTCGAGTCGAGTTGTGATTATAATTTGTTGTGCCATGCGTGCTATAAATATGACATTCGTGTTAGAGTCGTGTTGAAAATATACGACACGCGCCCATCTCCAGTCTCTGCACAAAGCAATTGAATTGCATATGTAGTCTTCCACCCAAAATAAACGTATTCCTTTTTGTTTGTATTTTCCGACTTTCGGTTTTTTAAGAATCATTGGAGCTATGTATGTCGTTTTAAGACAACACTTCTCTATCGCTGCGGAGGTAAGCTCTTTTCGGAATAACATATCTCCGCCGATTCACAGATAACATATTTCCGAGACATATCGCGGAGTTATTTCGCCTTCAAACTTCATAGCTCCGCCATTGATCCCATTTACCCGTTCTATATATATTTTCAGCTTGAACTCAAAGAGATATCCAAAGCACACCGTAAGATCCGAAATTAATCCAGAAAGAAATAAAATATGTGAGTTTATTTCAAGATTTTAGGTGCTCAAAAATTGTCCTTCATAGTTTCACTGTTTTTGGTAACGCTTGTGCTCATCTTGAGGCCAATGCTCTCGGGTTTTTCCCCCCTGATTGCTCGACATTTTATTATAAACACACCCTACCCAACTGGCGAGTCACTTGCCAAGCGGAATGCGTTGGCAAAGGTGCAGAATTCAGCATGAAAACACCCTCTACCGGGGCATGCAAATCACATTTTAAATGCTCCTGTTAGCGTCTTTAATTAATTTCACTGCCCACCCCAAACAGGAGACGGGCGACAAACAAGTGAGTTGTAGGTGGCACAGAAGCTATCAGCACAACCGGCCCACAAGTAATATCGAATTCCAGTCTCGACTTCATTTGACTCCCCTAACTGTCCTGTCATTAGGACCGACGACGACACTCATTTGTCGCTAAACGCGGCTCATTTCATTGCTGCGGCGGTGTTCATTAATTTCTGCTCCGTTGTTTTTTGGGCCGTGTTTTGTGCGTGTTTCGGGCGGGGCGAGTGACAGGCTGCACCATATTGCAGCAGTCGTCACTCTGTACCCCGGCGAGGTCAGCCGGGACGGGGAGGTTGCTACATTGGGGTTGACTGGCGGCGCCTTCGCCTTCGACTGTTCTCACATGCAACGGTAATTTGTTTTCATTTAGCTTAACGCTTGTTTTTGGCATTTGGACATGCACGCGGCGTCGGCCAAGGGTTGCTTCCAGTCGAGGGGGGGGCTTCGCTTCATAAATGTCATATGAGTTGTACGTTTCAATTAATTTTATTTGTAGATCACTTACCTTTGACTGGGCCTTCATCTGCTGGGCCTTCCCGGAACTCGCGTGCGCCGTCCGGGCTGTGACGAATGCGGCATAACATTCGCCTTAAGTGATAGACATTTGTTCCCAGTCAGTTGTTGGCCCTGTTATGAAACTGTAATGCTCAGACCTGACGTCTACAAACTTTGATTCCCAATTGTTTCAAGTTTATTCTCCTGCAATTATCCTGCCGACGCATGAAAGTTGACAAGGATGAGCTCCAATGAATGGCAAATGTCTGCGAAAACTTTTTGCTGCTCCGGCGCAAAACAATCCAACGACAAAGCTGAAGAAAATGGCCATAAAAGTGCCAAAAAGAAACAGCAGTGCCAGGATCAGCCAGGAGGGAGTTGTGTTTCATTTTTAAATTTTTCGAGCGGAAGCCGGAAGTTGCTGTTGTAAAATATGAAGAAAAATGTGCAGGAAATGCAAAGTTTTGCACCAAAATTTTTATGTTCTCAACAGCAATAACAATAACAACAATGCTGGCACCCAAAGTTAAACTTGAAGAAGTTGGCCTCCGCTCCAGGCAGCTGGGGCAGCTTAAGCAGCGAAAGTCCACTCCGCCGGCTTTGGATTTCATTAAAAATATTTCAAGTTTAATGCAAAGCAAAGAAGAAAGCAGTCCAATGTCACAAAACATTGGCAGGTTGACTGGAACTGGCTGGAAGCCGGCTTCCGCTCGGAATAAAAATTGCAAACAGAAGAAAAACTTTTTGTCGATGCTACGAGTAGTGCATAATTTTCGAATTCACTTTTATGTGTTTGTCCCAACACTTGGCAAGAAACCGATTGACTTGGCTCCCCCTTCACAGTTGGTTTATACGCCTTTGACACGGAATTGGCAAAACCCGCCCTTAGCTTAGCACCGCCCGCCCTTCAGCTAATCATAACGAGATCGGGAGAAGTACGTAAAACCTGCCGCATCATTGCAAAAATACATTTCCCTTTGCCTCTGCCCCGGTTGCTCCTTTCCCCCGCTCTCTCTCTCTCTCTCTCTCTGCCTTTGCGCTTTTACCTTGGCTCTCAACTGTACTGCAATCAGAGTGCCACACACATTTGGCCTGGCCCATTCCCTGTCCCCAGTGCCGTATTACCTTTTTTATGTTTATGTGGTACAAAAAATGCCGAGTCCGTAGACGTGCGGACCATGGACGGACGGAAGTTTAAAATGTTCACATATCTGACAAATATCCATTATCACGCCACGTAGTCGGTGTGGTTGTTGCTGTGCCTCCATATTCGTAATTTATAGTTGATGATATTGCACAAATCGCACGTCGCTCCCTCTCACCCTCACTCGCTCCCCCTTGCGCTTGACACCATGCCGCAGCATTTTTTGCAGAGCCTTTTGCCAATTCAGCTTTTAATTCGTCAATGCTATTTAACCAGGGGGAGAAGTGAGACCCACGTGAGTCCATCCCTGCTTCGATCCGACTGTCCATGACTGTCAATACTGTCGCCTGGCAGGAAGCACAGTGGCTTGTTTCGTTACTTGTGATGACACAAGTCTAGAACTCAAACATTGTATACACTGAAAAAAGAAATCAATCCGAAACGGGATTGAAAACAGGGTAATCCCAGATGTTCTTGATCTGATCCCGGAAAAGATTGATTTCTCTCCCACTTTTTTTTTTAATCCCAAAAAACAGGATCCTGCATCGGGATTACCCTTTTTTCAATCCCATTTCGGATTGTTTTCAGTTTTTATACTCTGTACCGAAGGTACATAGAGTATAATAAGTTTGTGAAAAAGTATGTAACATCCAGAAGAAAGCATCTCCGACCCCATAAAGTATATATATTCTTGATCAGCATCAACAGCCGAGTCGATATAGCCATGTCCGTCTGTCCGTCTGTCTGTCTGTCTGTCTGTCTGTCTGTCCGTATGAACGCACAGATCTCAGAGATGGTAAGAGATAGAGGGGTTGACATGTATGGGACATATGCTTCTTATGTCTGCAGGCAGATCAAGTTTGTTTTCAATTTTGGCCACGCCCCCTCCCGCCCCCGCAATTTAGAAAAAACGTCATATCTCCCACAGTTTTAAAGATAGATGGCTTGTTCCTTCTGGACATATTTAGTTATTAGGATAACTTATCGATCCGCCAAAAGAATGGAGAAGATCGGATGTTTCTTGGTACAGAGTATGTTATAGTCGGGCTTGACCGACTTTCTTTCTTGTTTTCTTCTGTGTAGATACAAAAATGTTCTGGAAGTGTTTGCAGCAGGGACAGCAAATAACTGTTACCACATTAAATTTAAATCAAAACAAGAAAGAAAGTCGGTCAAGCCCGACTATAGCATACTCTGTAACAACGAAATTATACGCTCAGCTCAAATTTTGATGCTGCAGTAGCAGCTGAAAGCAGCTCTGCTACTGCGCGGCAGCAGCGAACAATCTTTTGATCATAAACCCACAACCGCTCATCCGATCTTCACCATTCGATTTGGCGGATCGATAAGTTATCCTTATTAGTAAATATGTTTACAAGGAACGAACCGTCTTTCTTTAAAACTGTGGAAGATATGATGGTTTTTCTATATTGCGGGGCGGGAGGGGGCATGGCCAAAATGGAAAATAAACTTGACCTGCCTGCAGACATAAGAAACATATGTTCCATACACGTCAATCCATTATCTCTTATCTCCATGTATCCACGGTACAGAGTATAAAAATAATCTTTTTCCCACAATGGCCCATTTTCCGACCGATCGAAAATTTGTAGCATTGGGTGAAAGCATGTAAAACAAGCATATACAAAATTGCAGGATGCTACCATTAAAAACTAAAAAGTTTTTCTGAGACCTATTTTTAAATGGCAGCTGTACCTATAGTTGTCCGATTTTCACCAAACTCGGCAGAATTATAAAAACAAGCTAACTTCGTCTGTGCCGAAGTTTTTATACCCTTGCAAGTGCTCGCTTAAATATTTTCAAAAAATACTCGTTTTCCCATTTTCCGACCGATCGTTCGTATGGGAGCTATATGATATAGTTATCCGATTTGGACAAAAATTTGTAAAATTATGTGAAAGCGTGTGAAACAATCAAATACAAAATTGCAGGATTCTACCATTAAAAACAAAAAACTTTTTCTAACTAAGACTGTTTTTCAGACCTATCTTTTGTATGGCAGCTATACCATATAGTTGTCCGATTTTAATAAAAATTTGTAGGATTATAAAAAAACATAGAAAACCTACGATTACAAAGTTTGGAGACGTTTCCATGGAAAAAAAAAAAGTTTTTCATACTAAAACTTGTTTTTTGTCCGATTGTTCCTATGGGAGCTGTGAGATAAAGTCATCCGATCCGGTCGGTTCCGACATATTAGTAGCGCGCAGCAAAAAGAAATCGCTGTGCAAAATTGCAGCTCTATAGATTCAAAACTGAGAGACTAGTTCGCGTAGAAACGGACATCCAGACGGACGGAGAAAGTTCCATCGAGTTAGCTCGTCATTCTGATCAAGAATAAATATGGTTTATGGGGTCGGAAATGAACATTTATATGCATTGCAAACTTCTGGGTAAAGGTGATAACTAAAAATCTGGACTAAATTGATTTGGTCACTGTTTCTATACCCTTTGACTTACGAAGTCTATATATCGTAGTTAAGTAGCTTATTGCGTCATCTTTTTATGGTATAACTCACTTCCATTTATCTGTATCTGTACTTGGAAAAATGACTTCGATGCCACAATAGCTCCGCGAGCGCATTGTACGCTTCTACGCAAATCACAAAGAGAATGGGAAAAAGTACACGTGTTTACATTTCTTGGATGAAGGAGTACCAAGAAGCACAATTTATTCAATTCTGAATACATTAAGAATAGAAAGGAAATCTGGTTCCGGCAAAAAAGCTACAATCATGACCAGAGAGAACCTGAAGCTGCTGAAGAGGACTTTTAACGACAAGGATGGCAGAAGTCAAAGGCAAGCCGCTAAAAAAATTTGATTGCTCACAGCCACACATCTGCAAATCGTTAAATAAGATTGACATTGAAGCTAGAAAGAAGCAGCGATCACCTGAGTACTCCGATAAGCAAATTCAGCTAGTCAAATCACAATGCAGGTGGATGTGTAGAAATTACAACAAAAAATCGTTCATTTTGGATGACGAAAGCTATTTCACACTAAGTGCTCCACAAATGCCAGGAAATTACATATTTTATACTAATGACACTTCAAAGGTCTCTCCTGATATCAAATTCAAGTATAAACGAGAGCGTAAGTTAAAGTCGTCCCTGCCCGACTTCGAAATACCCGTTACTCAGTTCAATTAGTGTTTAATAACCTCATGCGGCTCGGATAAGTATGCAACATTTTTTTAACTCGGCCATTTATTATCCGATCCTTTTGAAAATTTGTGAGATTGTAGATATTGGCCACATAGACTACACTGCAGAATCTGAGCTCGATATCGATATCGATATGGTGGGAGTAATTCAACATTTTTTATTGCGGGGGCGGTAGGGGGCGTGGCCAAACTTTGAAACAAACTTCATCTGCCTACAGACAATACTAGCATACATCTAAAATTTGGTTGCTCTAGCTCTTCTAGTCTCTGAGATCTAGGTGTTCATACAGATGGACGGACAGACGGACATGGCTATATCGACTCGGCTGTTGATGCTGATCAAGAATATATATACTTTATGATATCGGAGATGCTTCCTTCTGCCTGTTACATACATTTGCACGACTTTAGTATACCCTTTTTACTCTACGAGTAACGGGTATATAAAAAATTCGAGCAAAAAGTTATGCTTTACATTGCTGTGTCTGAGAGGGGCATTTCTTAACAAGAAATCAATCTAATCAAGAAATACATATACCAAAATCAATGTCTTAAGAAAATATTGCTTCCATACGTTCAGAAATACTTCAGAGATGACAATTATGTGTTTTGGCCAGACAAGGGTTCATCACATTATGCAAAGAAGACCCTAGAGCTTCTGAACAACAAAAATAATCCTTATGTCCCGAAAGAGCGTAACCCCTTACTTACTACAGTGTCGTCCAATTGAGGATTTCTTCGGTGAACTCAAAGGTTTGGTGTACAAAAGTGGATGGAGAGCTAAAAATATCAAGCAACTGACCACCCGGATCAAAAAATGCCTCAAAGAAATTGACACAAATGGTGTACAACTTGCTTGTGCAGGTGTTGTCACAAAACTGGGACGCGTTGCGGATATTGGACCATGTGACCAAGTTCATTGATTAGATATAAGAAATAAGATAGTATTTAAGCAAAACAACAGAGTTTCTTTATTATCGTTCAAGAAAAAATGATTTTTTGGTTTGGTTTTAGTCCAGATTTTTAGTTATCACCCGTTATAATACCCTTGGCAAGGGTATAAGAACGTGATGCAAGTGAATACAAACTTCGGCAAAGCCGAAGTTTACTCTCCTCTATTTTTATACTCTGTACCTTAGGTACATAGAGTATTATAAGTTTGTGCAAAAGTATGTAACAGACAGAAGGAAGCATCTGCGACCCCATAAAATATATATATTCTTGATCAGCATGAACAACCGAGTCGATATAGCCATGTCCGTCAGTCTGTCCGTATGAACGCACAGATCTCAGAGATGGTAAGAGATAGAGGATTGACTTGTATGGGACATATGCTTCTTAAGTCTGCAGGCAGATCAAGTTTATTTATTATTTTGGCCACGCCCCCTCCCGCCCACACATCTAGAAAAAACGTCATATCACCCACAGTTTTAAAGATAGATGGTTCGTTTCTTCTAGACATGTTTAGTAATCAGGATAACTTATCGATCCGCGAAGGGAATGGTGAAGATCGGATGAACGGTTGTCGAGTTATGATCAAAAGACTGTTAGCTGCCGCCTCGCGGTAGCAGAGCTGCTTTCAGCTGCTACTGCAGCATCAACATTTATGCTGAGCGTACAATTTCGTTGGTACAGAGTATGTTATTGTTTGGCTTGACCGACTTTCTTTCTTGTTTTTTGTAGGCTCGCAGCCTTGGCCTTCCACTGTGCCTCGTCATAGTGCGTACGTGTGGAACATTTGACGATTGGCCGCCGCCTCCGCCGGCACATGACTTGTGTATTTTCAAGTGAAGTACACGTTTACGTTTAAATCTGGACGGCAAAAGAGATTTTGGTTTGAGCCGATGACGCGCAATTAACGCAGTTGCAATGCGGCCTGCAGCAGATGTTGCCCAGCTCCCATTGAGCTGGAGCTAGGAAGTAGGTTGCCATTGGCTCATCAACATTTTCACACTCTTGCGCTAGAAACCCGCAAAGCTAATTAGCGTTCAGCGTCAAATTTCCGCTCGCTTTAATTTTCCAATTTCCTTTGTGATTGCTGCGCCAGACGGCACACTGCGAGCTCGGCGAAAACTTAATGATTTCCATGCATAAGCTGGCAGTTTGCCGAGCTCTCAGGCAATGTTCGATTGTATTTATCTAAGCTCTGCACACGACAGACAACAGGCCCGGCGAGGATGCGGGCGCTGGTGGGGCAGGAGGTGCTCACATCAATTAAACTTATCCGTTGGCCTGGCCCACTCGGGCGCTGTGAACTCCTGCATTTCCCACAAGGCATGCGTCTGCTGCGTATATTTATGTTTCATTCGGTTCCGCAAACAAACAAACAAACTTGCCCTGGCAAAAATCTCAATCGGAATTATGTATTTGTGGCCATGATGTATGTGCATTACAAATGCTTATGCTAATCCATGCAATGATTACCCATTAGCCCGACTCTAATTCCCGACAGATGAGAGCATCATTTAAATACTTTGCTGCTCGAAATGCAAGCAAAACAAATCACAGACAATGCCGCATGGAATTGCATTTGAGTTGTTGTTAATTGGATTTGTGCCCGACCAATTGGATCGCTTTGAGGAATAACTCGAGCAGCTCGCCCCCACTGCGTCCAGTTCTAGGCGTGCACGATTCGAGAACTCAGAATCGTCTAATGTCTGGCACGTGAATTGCATAAAACCCACGAGGCCCTCCAGTTGTCATCGCTCTCGACTAAAAAAAGCGTTTAATATTCGTGAAAAAGTTAGCACATTTTCCGACGCGCCGATTGTCATCGCTGATAGTCCTTTCATGCGGCCGGCCACAACGCTGTCTGCATATCAAACTGGACCCGAGTCTTGAAGGGTCAAATGCTCAGACGGGCATGTTTAATTATTTTTGAGCAACATTACACAAGCTCGATTGGCAATTGTTCATCTTTATTCACTCGCTCTTATCTGGCTGACATGTGTCAGCTGCCGGAGCAGAAACCACAGCAGCGAGCGAGCGAGCAAAGGTACAGGAAAATCAATGCAAACGAAGTTGATGGCGCGGGTGATGCGGCGGGGGCGAGGTAAAAAACACTGGAGAAATCTCTTCCCCCAGATCAAAGGGCCATTGTGCAACACAACAACGGCTACGGCAACGGAACGGCAAGCTCTGCGGCGGCAGGCGCCGCTGTGTGCGGGATAATGGAAAAGCGTAATCGCGTAAAATTTGCCTTGTACATCGGCGGTGATAAATGATTGTCATAAATAAAAGCGCAAAAGCGCCGCCCGGTGAATGGCGGACGGTGAAAAGGCCCAAAACCGATGGATATTGATGCTTAAGACTTTTTATCGCACGATTTTGTACGACTTGGCATTTGGCACAGCTTCCCAAATTGGTGCGAGTCCTCGGCCCAAGCTCGAGTCATTAATCACAAATCGGCAGTGCAAAAAGTCAAAAGCGGAAACCATTTGTACACTGCTCGCTCCGAATGGGTCCGGGGCGCTGGATTATTAAAGTTTTAATTGCGGCAACCAGGCCAAGTGACAGCCGCAAAAGATTCGGCCAATGCAGAACTACAATTAGGCATAAGCGATCAAATTTTATGGCCATTAGGGCGACCATAAAAACAGCACAAAACGAAAGGAAGTTGTAGTCTTTGGTCGATTAAGTGGGATAATGCTTTTAATGAATGATAATGTTTTTCTTGCTACTTTTGTCTGTCTGATTGAGCTGGATGATTCTCAATCGGGGGTGTCCGAGAAACCTCTAGAGAGTTTCGTATAAACGCTTTCTTTTCGAACTAAATGAAATGTGTTTAAATGTAAAGTGCCACCAATATGCTAGGCTATACTAGGTTTGATGACATAAGTTGATAGATTTGATAACCACAAAACCCAGCTTTTTTCGACCTCCCTGAATGTGTCCCATTTTCCATAGGTTTTGCGCTGTCCTAATCTGTTGTCAATTTTCACACATCGCCCTCATATATGAATTTAGCTTACCTGGCCACATTTTGAATTATGTGGTCTATATACACCCAACAATCTTTCTGCTCACCACTTAAAGTGGTGCTCCATACATTAAGGCTTAGTAGAAAATATGTTTTACGACCGTAACATTTCCCAGGACTATGAAATAAACGCTCAAAGTTCAAATCTCCAAATGTCTTTAACAAAAGTTTCACACTTAAAATAAATTATCAATGTTCAATCTTCCACTAAATAATTTTTTATACCCGTTACTCATATAGTAAAAAGGGTATACTAAAGTCGTGCAAATGTGTGTAAAAGGCAGAAGGAAGCATCTCCGATATCATAAAGTATATATATTCTTCATCAGCATCAATAGCCGAGTCGATATAGCCATGTCCGTTTGTCCGTCCGTCTGTATGAACACCTAGATCTCAGAGACTAGAAGAGCTAGAGCAACCAAATTTTAGATGTGATCAGATCAAGTTTGTTTCAAATTTTGGCCACGCCCCCTCCCGCCCCCGAAATAAAAGAGCTCAGATTTTGTAGTGCATGTGGCCAATATGTACAATCTCACAAACTTTCATAAAGATCGGATAATAAATGGCAGAGTTAAAAAAAACGTTGCATACTTATCTGAGCCGCATGAAGTTATTAAACACTAACGCCTTCAGTAACGGGTATTTCGAAGTCCGGCAGGGCCGACTTTAACTTACGCTCTCGTTTTATTTTGCTCAGATCTTAAGCCCATTATGGGTCCTAGTATTGGGATTAGTGTTATTTATCCTGCAACGTTAAAGTAAAGTTATAGCCACTTAAGTACATGTTTATTATTACTCTGATATTTGTTAGTTTATGTGACAAAGCGGGTTATCTGGATAAGGATATGGTTTTCCTCCCCCATAATCTAGGGACTTCTAGTCTCTTCAAATAATAAGTACTCCTAGTTATATTTATACGAAAACCTTTAGAGATTTCTGGGATAACTCACGAAATGTGCAATTGAATTTCGTTATTTTTATAAATCCTGCTGTACAACACCAACCTCACCTGCCTTGGTTCATTTAAGTCTTTTAGAAAAACAAGAAACTGTTTTTGTCGGACTTGTCTGTGAATCAACCCCACGACCTTTTGCACTTAACGAACAACGCAATTGGAATGGCATTTCAGCTCCATCCACCATCGCTCGCTTCTGTGAACTCAATTCTATCTGGCTACTTATATTTTATCTGTACCAAAGGGATACAGATAAAAGTGCATAGAAAAAAACAAAATTAGGTACAAACCACGCTTAGAATCGACAATCCTAAGCAAAACGTAGTTTGCCTTGTTAAATTGCTCACGTGAAATGAAGAAAGCAAAAAGTTAATAGTGGCTTGTAGAAAAACAACTTGCCACATGTAGAAATTAAAAGAAGTTGAAGATGCAAATGCATGTACAATGTCAAAGGATACCTTAATACCA